>JAQZBX010023631.1:0-30699 GCA_029593785.1 Cabassous unicinctus
CCAATGAGATGATTTCTTTGCAAACATCATTGTGCTAGCGGGAGCAGATTCAGGTTTTGAGGAATCTGAAGCTGAAACAACTGGGGATCTCTCTTTAAGGAAAAGAGCACAACATTGGATGAGAGAGTCCATATTTATTTCGAAGGAGATCAGAAATTCAACAAATTTTAAAAAGCTGATATATACTACAAACAGCACAAAACCTAGAAAAATATCAAAATATTATTAGTTAAGTGCTTGACAAATTCTTATAATATTTTTTCCTACATTCTTTTGGATGCCTACTTTTTTGATAACTTCTTCATACAACAATGATTCTGTTACATTTTCTGAAGAAAGAATAGGAAGATAATTTATCCTTTCAGATTGAAACTTGTCTTTAATTATTGATAATTGAGCTGCAGGAAACACGTGACTTCCACACAGCTGTACTCACTGTTTGTATATTTCTGCAGGTCACAGACCTGCAGACACAGAGATTCTGATAGATTCTCTTTGGCGTGACTCCCATCAGAAAAGAAACACAAGTGTGGGGTGTGTATGGCATTGTACACACTGTATCAGCAAGTGAATTCCTAACATGAGAAGATTTACATTTTGGACTGGGTAGCATTAAAGGACTGAATTCTCTGCTTACATATTATCTGTTTCATTCTAGAAAAAAAAATGCACACATCATTTCACACCTTGTTTCTGCACCATTGCCGGCATACATCTGATGCTGGTGCTCGATCTGATGCTGGATCTTTCCCTTGTTTCATGATCCAGGTGAGTTGGCTGAGTGCAGCACTCTGAAAGCCAGGATAGCTAGAACAAGTGACTGGAAACTATGCATACACACCCCATCGAACACAAGCCAAATGTATCTCCATTGCCCCTTAGCTGCATCCAGGTATTCAAGAAATTGTACTGGAACAAGTGGCCACCCTTAGAGGAAAGATCGTATTATTTCCCTACCACACATAATACCCCAAGTAACTTCCACTTGGTTTAAAAACTTATGTGTAAAAAATCAAAACCTTAAAACACTTAAAGAACACATGGGAAAATCCTTTTATGTTATTGGAACAGAGAAGAATATCTTAAATCAGGTGGAAAAGGAATGATTCATAAGAAAACAATAATACATTTGGCTTCATAAATATTTAATAATTCTGCATGACAGCAACAGACACCATAAAAATAGCTACTGATTTTTTAAGTCTCTTGACACTGTTCCAAATGCCTTACACATATCTCATTTAATCCTAATAACAATAAGATAGGGAATATTATCTCCATTTTAAAGATGAGGAAACTGAGGTACAGAGAAATCAAATAATTTGCCTGAAGCAACAAGGCTAGTTTATAAGTTGCTGAACCAAGTTTAGTAACCAGGCACTTTGACTCCCAAACCTGTTCTTTTAGTCAAATGCTGATCCTGCCTCACCTCTTGCCATGATATTAGCAATAAAGTGAATAAGCATGCTACAGACTTAGAGAAGATGTTCACAATTCATATAACCAACAAAGGATTAGTATTCAGAATATATAAAGAAAACCTATATATTGATCAGAAATAGAAAATGGGCATGGGATAAGAATGGACCATTCACAAAAGAGGATGCCTGAAATATCAAGATGGATGTTCAGCATGACTAATAACTAGGAAGATGCAAATTAACGCAACAAGAAGAGTCCATCTCATACCCAGCACAAGTGCAAATGGTGAAAAGTCTGGTAACATCAAATATTGGGAGGAGGTGAGGCCCAGGAATTCTTATGAGTGTGAAATAGTGGAATCTCTTCCAAGAGCAATTTGGCAGGCTCTAATATAGTTGAAGATGTACATTCCTTGTGACTCAGGAATTTTTCAAGTTCTTTCAACCGTCAATTCGACCGTAATTTTCGTATTTGTGCATCAGGAGAATTACACAAAGTTTTCTTTACAATGCTGTTTTAATTTCAAAATGTGGATACGAAATAACTCTCTCAGTAAGGGAATAGAAAAGTAAACTGTGGTTATGCATAGAATACCAGCAGCAATTAAAATGAATGAATTAATTTGACATGTATCAAATAGGATTAAGGCACAAAATCATCAATTTTAATAAAAAGAAATAAAGCTGCAAGAACTATATTATCCTTCTTACTGCAAGAATGAAGACCATTTTCAGGAGCCAGACTGTCGCCATTCCAGAAAATGTCAACGTCACCCCGAAGGGATGCTCAGTTATTGTGAAGGGCCCCTGAGGTGCCCTGCAGAGGGACTGCAATCACCTGTAGAACTCTGTCTCCTTGGGAAGAAAAAGAAGAGGCTTCGGGCTGACAAACGGTGGGGAAATAGGAAGGAACTGGCTACAGTTCCATTCTCTGTCGTCATGTACAGAACACGTTCAAGGGTGTTACACTGGCTTCCGTTACAAGCGAAGTCTGCCTCTGCTCACTTCCCCCCTCAGCGTTGTTACTCAGGAGTGGGTCTCTTGTTGAAATTCAAAATTTCTTGGGTGAAAAATATCTGCAGGCTTAAGATGAGGTGTTGCTTGTTCAGTATCTCAAGCCCAGAAAGAGGAGCTAATTCTTGAAGGAAGCAACACTGAACTTGTATCAAATTCAGCTGCTTTGATTCAGCAAGCCACAACAGTTAAAAACAAGGCGATCAGAAAAATTTTGGGTGGCATCTACATCTCTGAAAAAGCAACAGTTCAGCAGGCTGATGAGTAAGATCCAAGAGTTGTCCATCTGTGGAAACAAGATGCTGAATGACTCTCAAGACCTATGTATGGTATTCTAAAGAAGCAACAAAATTCATCTGTTGAGCAAATGAGTATATGTATAATTTAATATCACTGTTGTACAATTTAGAGACTCACAAAAGTAGTATATTCCCGACATTTTTATTGTGAAACATACATCGAGAAAAGTGCAAAATGTATTATCTACATAGAGTTGAATTGCTGTAACATGAACATGTAGCAAACAGCAAGCACCCCAGAAGCTCACAGCATCTTGTAATCCACCCTAACCTCTTCCTTCCAGATGACGGTCAGCCTGATGTCATTGTGTATTCAACCAGAAGCAAGTTTTGCTTGTTTTCTGAAGTTGATCTAAATGAAATTAAACTCTATGTATTCTTTTTAGCCTGGCTTTTCTTGATGAACACTATATTAGGAATTCTCTTTTATGATCATGTGTATAGCTTAGTTTGTTCATTTTCATCGCTTTGTAATAGTCCCTTGTATGAATATGCTAAAAGTAATTTGTTCATTCTACTGTAGACAGCATCCAGGTTTGTTTCCAATTTTGGACCTTGTGGTAAAAGTACCTGGGTAGAAATTACGCTTCCTATCAATGCTATGATGTTTGTGCCTTCTGAGGGGGTGGGGTGGGGAGTGGGGATTGGGTGCTTCAGCTATTTATATCATAGCTTACTTCTTAAAAAAGAAGAAAAAGGAATTGAATCAAACATGGCAAAATGTTAACACCTGTTTAAATTCCATGGTGGGCACAGAGATGCTGTTATGTCATTTTCTGTACTTTCTGGTTTGTTGAATTTGCTCACAGTACTTTAAAAGGAAAAGAAACTGTAATGTACTCGAAGCAGGAAGGCATTATCCACCACCTTCCTTGCTTCCCAGGCAGATTGCAAAGTTCCGTCTCTGATCCCAGGCGAGCAGAATGAATAGCTCTGATGTGGAGCGTGTAGGGATTACTGTACCCATGAAAAGGCTGCCTGCCTTTGCTTCCATCTCCATTCTAGCGAGTTGCATAAATAAGCTCCTTAAATAGCACTTGCCGGCTCCCTGTTATCCTGCGACATCTCCGATCGCAGGATGGTCCCGCATTTGTATTCTCCCTTCAGCTGTGAGGGAACGGGCATGTCATTGTCTCTGGAGATGCAGCTGGTTACACAAAACCTGAGCATAATGAGCCTGGGCTGCTCACTGGGACAGGTGGTGGTTACATCTTAGCCCAATCTCTCTGGATTGTCCTGCCAGGGTGGTGTCTGGGGCACCAGGAGGGCTTAATTGACTTCAGCCCATTCAGACCAGTTTTTCAAGGTCTTCCTTAAACGTGGTTGGAACACGGTTAGAATTAGATTGGAAGGAATCTGACCCACACACTTCTCCTTAGCCCATAATGAGCCTCAGATTCCAGCATTAGAGAGCTATTCCTTTGAGTTGAAGCCATAGAATTCTGATCGTAAAATCTCTAAAAGATTTGGGTTTGGGGAAGGAATGGCCATGGTTTAACACTTCATATGAACCGGGCACTTAGCTTACATCTTTTCGTATACTTACTGCATTTCACCAAGAATATCAATGAGTTGCTCACAATCACTCACCTAGGAAGTGGTAGGGACAGAAATCAGGTCTGTCAGTTGCTGAAGTGTGTCCTCCGTACACCAAACCATGTTGCCTCCCAATGACAGAATTCTATGCAGGTAATGCTGAAAGGTATCTCCTTGGTGATGGCTAAAGTCCTCATTTAAGAGATGAGGCTCAGAGAAGGTGAAGTGACTTGTCCAAGGTCAAGTGACAAGTTAAATTTAGACTTGGTCCAGTCATCTGGTCGCTATTACAGATGTCCTGAAGTCTTGTCACTCAACCCATTTTGGGGAGGGCTTGGTGCAATTCTATACTACACCTTGGGGAGCGAAGGCAGTATGTATAATGGGAAGAGTGCTGGAATGTGTCAGGAATTACAGCCCCACTTTACTTGAGCCACTTTCTGCCCCATGACCTAGAGGTGGCTCCTTCATGCCCAGGGTTGTAACGTGGGTATATTGACTTGGTTGATTCTGCAATAATATGATTCTTACTTACCTGTAAGCAGGTAATAATACCTACCCTTTAGATCTGTGAGCTCTTTAGGTGAGTTTTGAAAAGTTATTTGGAGGCAACAAAGTACTGAGTGAATGTCAGGGTTTGTTCTTCTTATGAAGTAAGTCCGTGGCCACTTGACCTTGGCTGCTGATATGCAGGTAGAGCTTTGGACTTAAATCCTTTCCCAAAATTAGTTTCTAATGGCACAAACAACAGCCCAAAGGATTTGGCAAGAGTGAGAATAAAGAAAATTTCTCAGGGTAATTCCTTAGTGCCTCACATTTCCTTAGTACTTCAGCACATTCCAGTTGATAAAACATGTAAACATGTGATTAACCCAGAATCACTGAGCAAAGCTGCTGTTTTGTATATGTGAAGGGCTTCTTTTAACTGAGGGAAAGGTGACTTTTAATGGCTGCATAGCTTTCCTTGGTGTCCACTGATTCTAATTCATGATGGAGAGAAAACGATGGGTGCCCAGAATTGTCTTTCTAATGAAACAGTCAGTAACCGGATAGTAAATGAGCCTGGAAAATTCTGAAGGCCAGAGGCTGATATGATTTGCTTGTGACATTTGGGGTAAGAAAAGGATAACAACAGGAATGCCCTGAATTTCCAGATTTGGGCAGGGCAAGGTGCATGGGTTTTCCTGTGGTCCAAATAGATGCCTGTGAAGGAGCCATACTCGGGATGTCTTGGGAAGGAAAAGAAGAGTCATAAGCATGTATTTGGAGCAGTGTTGGTTAAAAAGCAAATCCCTCTCCTGATTATTCTCTATCAAATTAAGCACATTCAAAAGAGCAGATGCAGTGGTTCCCGGGCTGCAGCATATGATCTTCTTTTACCATTTGTTTATGGTGCCACCACTGGTCTTGGTCTTTTTGTGTATCTCGATACATTTGAACCAACTTAGTTAAGCCCAGCATCTTTTACTTATCCTGAAGTTCCCAAGGGATTCATCTTCTCAAAAGCCACTCTGGGCCTCCCCAGAATCACTCCAAACCTTAGGCCTCCTACCCGCGGAGGAGCTAAGCAGATAAAGGCCCTGCTTCTTCCTCCCCCACCCATTTAAGGGAAACTTTGTCCAAAACTCTTGCTGTCTGCCCAGCTATACCATCCCAAGCTGCAGATCTTCCATCTAAGAACGAGCATGTGCAATTCAGTCAGGACAGGCAGTTCAGGAACCAGCTAACCCTTTTTGCATAACCCTGGAGTGCATTCTCTTCAAATGACCAGGTCCAGCAAGAATAATTTATTTCCTCATCAGGTCTCAAACTTGCTCTTAGTGACCCTGAAAAAAAGACACAAGAAGGCTTTGAAATCAGGAAGGTAGCAGGTTAAACACACCTGATGCATACTCTCCCAAATTCATAGTAAATACCTCTAGCAGAACAAGGATTCTTTTGTCCCAGTAATTTTTTTCCCTTCCTCTCTTCACCCTGATCAGAAAATGGCCATTAGTAAGAGAGATAAAAGAAGTATTTTGTTAGCATAATAACCTCTCCAAGTTATGCTATAAGAGTTTACCAGTGTTTGCATGAAATATATTTGTAGGTCTTGCCAAGAGAGCTGAAAGATTCAGGCCTTGTCCTGTGTGGAGCAGAAGGATTGACCCAGGCCTTCCAGGAAGGGGCCAGGAATGACAGTCTCATCCTTGTGGACCTTGTGGCACTTGAACTTGGGAGGAAGAGAAACCACTGAGTAGGAAAAACCAAGGGAGAAGGGAGAGACAAGAGAAAATGGAGGGAGCATGGGATGGTGTAGAGCTATATGTATACCAGAAAAACATGTTATTAAACTTAATCCATTCCTGTGGGTGTGAACCCATTGTAAGTAGGACCTTTTGATGAGGATACTTCAGTTACGGTGTGGCCCAGGATGGGTCTTAATCTTATTAATGGAGTTCTTTATAAGCAGACTGAAATTCAGACACATAGAAAGAGCCACAGGAAGCAAGAAGCTGAACATCAGTGGAACCCGGAAGAGAAGGGAGAGACCAGGAGACACTGCCATGTACCTTGCCATGTGATAAGCTAAGGGTCAAGGATCACTGGCAGCCAGCCCCAGAATGCTAGTTTTCTGGTAGAAAGCATCACCTTGATAATGCACCCAAAATCAGAGCCTAAGATAAAAGCATGCATTTAGGTGGTTATTTCAGAATATTCCAGGGAACAGAATTGAGGGACAGAGAGTGGAAAGGAAAGGAGAAAAGAAAAGACAATGCTAAGATGTGCTGTTGAGTTGTCATTGCTACAGCTCCATCTTGCTAAGATTTTCTGTGAAATTCATGCAGAAGACAAAAGGGAGAAGCATTTATCCATCAAATCCCATCCTCGGTGGAAGGTGGCTTCATAGATTTTATTCCTCTTTCTTTCCTGGTTCTGCATATATGAGCACCACAGTTCCCACAAGCATCTTATGTCATGGTGTAGCCATTGGGCAATTTGATGTAATTATGAATTCCAAAAATATATATTGGATTATGCTTGTAAACTGGTCTGCTAATCTGGGCATGATTAAGTTATGATTAGGGCGTTAACTGGGCCGTGTCAGTAGGGTGTTGAGCCCCACCCATTGGTGGATGGGGGAATAAAATATAAAAGGCAAGGCAAAAGACAGAGAGACAAGTTTTGATGTTGGAGTCTTGAGCTGGAGCCCCGGGAAGTAAGGGTCGTGAGGAAGGAGAGAAGACCCCGGGATAGAGATGAGCCACTTGCCTGAGAGTTCATAGCTGGCCTTGTGGAGAGAAGCAAAGCCTAGAGAGCCTCATAGTCTCCAGCTGACCTTGTGGAGGAAACAGAGGAGCTAAGCCCAGAGAGAAACGCAGCCCCGGAGAGAGAGGAACCCAAGAAGTCTGAACCCTGGCAAATGTTGGCAGTTGTCTTGCTCCAACACGTGGCAATGGACTTCAGTGAGGTAAGAAACTTATGCTTTATGGCCTGGTAACTGTGGACTTCTACCCCAAATAAATATCCTTTATAAAAACCAACCAATTTCTGGTATACTGCATCAGCACCCCTTTGGCTGACTAATACACATGGCATCAGAGAATCCCTCAGTTTGGAAACAAGTAGTGCTTGCTTCCCATCCTGGGGTATGTAGTGTAGACTTGGGGTGAGGTGCGGTCCAGTTGCATTGTGCAAAGTTGGTGGAAGCCTGCTACTTGGAGCTGGTTGTTACAAGAGCAGATGGACCAAGAGATAGGACTGACAGTTTTGATATGGTGTACAAGAGGCATCTGAATCAGCCCACCTCTTGTACTATTAGGATCTACTAAAGCCCTTCATTAAGTCCAATTCATCACCTAGACCATGTCAAGGTGACAGTCAGCCACAACTCTGAAAAGACAATACAAGTAAATAACTGGAACAACCTATAGCCCCTATTGATACATCTGGTCCAAAGATCATAATTTTCATCATCTTCCTCCTACTTCATCCGTTCTAAATTTTTCTCACCATTAGCCAAAATTTCAGCTGGTCTAGGTAGATTGCAGGTGGGGTGACCTAGACCATTATTTGATTAGTTGCTTTGCCCTTCTTAGTTCTATTATTTGTCCCTGGACATGCCTTTACCAGTTTAGCATATTCACTGGGCATGGAATTAGCAAGGGATGTTCCAGTAAATCTCTTGAGATCCAGATAAACTTCTCCCTCCTTTCTCAGATCCCTAGATCCTCTTGGTATTTAATGACCTATTACCTCTTCCAGAAGAATTACTCCTTTCTTTGTCTACTGATCCATTAGCATGAAGACCCCCAAATGACTACAGGGTAATCCTAGCTACAAGGTCAGTAAGTTCTCTTAAATTAAAAATTTTTAAACATACACACATACCTTTTAAGATATCTTTTTTTCAATTCTAAGTCAGCTTTCTCATTCAAATAAATTGTCTTGACAATTTTTCTTCCTTTTATGAGAAAAATTTTTTTAGAATTTAAATATTGACAACCCCATTTTAAATACTGTCAGTAATTTTGAAAATAGCATTTCTTTAATTTTTAATTATTTAAAACATTACTTAATGGAAAGAGTAAAATATCATAATTGAGTGTGTTTTCACCCAAATGTAATACAAATTTACTTACTGAAAGTTCATCATCCAGATGATTTCTCAGAGTGACTTTGCCACTGCTCAAGTGATCAGAAGAGTTATCTCATTTTAATTTCTTCCTATCATTATATTACAACTTCTGCTACAGTTTGAAATCTTTTTGCTTTCTGATTTTTCCTTTTGTATAACCTCCTGCTCTTTCATGATTGTAGTTACTTCTCTTACCTCTCTGAGACTAGTAATTTTTTTCTTGGAAATTTTATTGTGTTTCCTGTACTTTCTCATTCCCTTCAGTTTCCTTTTTAATCTGTATATTTTGGTCTCTTTCTTTCAAGCTGGAAGTTTTCCCCAATTGTCTATTGATCCTTGGATTTCTATTTCTACTTAAAAGTGATAATTAGGGAAGTGGATGTGGTTCAAGTGATTGGGCTTCCGCCTACCACATGGGAGGTCCTGGGTTTGGTTTCTGGTGCCTCCTGGGGTGGCAGGCAGGTGTGGCAGGCAGGTGCGTGGTGGGCAGGTGAGGTGAGCCAATGCAACAAGATGACGCAACAAAGGAGACACAAAAAGGAAAGACAATGAGAGATACAATAATCCAGGGAGCTGAGGTGGCTCAAGTGATTGAGTGCCTCTCTCCCACATGGGAAGTCCCAGGTTTGGTTCCCGGTACCTCCTAAAGAGAAGACTAGCAGAAACAGAGCGTACACAGCAAATGGACACAGAGAGAAGACAGCAACCTCAAAAAATGAAGAGGGTGGAAGAAATAAATAAAATAAATCTTTAAAAAATTTTTTAAAAAAGTGATAATCAAAGAAGCAGAATGAAAACATGTGGTTGGAGGTCTCTAAATAGGGTGATTAGGCAATGATGATTCCTCCAAGATATCAGTATTTTGATTTTCCTTTGAAACCATTGTTTCTCATGTAAAGGATCCTCCAATATTCTGCCCTTAGTATACATGACTAAAGGAGTATTGTGAGCAAGCCAGGAAATAGGAGCTTAATTTCTTAATTTTAATCATACACTTCACCCATGCTCTTCATTGTTTGGTGTCCTTGAATTTGGAATTAGCTCTAATTTGGTTCCTCCTGAGAATAAACTTCCTGTTTTCTGTTGGGAGAAATAGTCACTTGGCTGCACGATGTTTGGAAGGATGCCTGCTCTGTGCACTAACTTTCAACCATCTCATATTTTGTCAGCTCCGCGATTGCTGCCTTCTCCTGTGCCTTGTACTGAGCCCAGCCAGGGCTCTCCTGAAGAATCAGCTCACTTCCCCCTGGTATCTCTCTTGTAGGCTCCTGAGTTGTAGTTTATTCCATTTTGCTATTTTAATTATTACTCCTCCATCTGCTTTCAGTCTTCCAGAAGCCTGTTGAAATCTTCTGTCTACTCACATTTCCTCTTCCATTCTCTTTGTCCTTGGGTTTTATAACTTTGACTTTTATTGCCATTTTAATAAGATTAGGAAAGAAGAGGGGGAGAAAACATTCCCAGTCAATTCATGAGGTTTAATTAGAACCTCCATAGTGCTTTATTCTAGAAAAAATGAAGGCAATTAATGTTTTTCAAGTATCTACTACATGGAAGGAACGGCACTCATTTCTTTCACAATTATCTCATCAAAATCTTTACAAGACCCTTTGAAATAATTGTTGTGTTCACCATTTTACAGGTGAAGAAACTGAAAGTCAGAGTTCTTAAAAACTTGCCCAATTTAAAGCCTGATCTGTTTTATTCTAAATTTCTTGCTTTTTGTATTCCAACACATCACCTAGAAAATGTGTTGGCTTCCATTTCATCTTGTAGGAAACTCAACTGTCCTTCAAGTTGGGTAAGCCTGACTTTTTACTGCTCCTTTTGACTGATGAAGAAGCTGAGGCCAAGGAAGTTAAATAATGTTCCTAAATGTATAAAGCACTTCAGTGGCAAAGTCAGAGTTACACTCAAACTCTCATAACTCTGAATTTCGTGGTCTTTCTTTGACCATACTCAAATTCCAGTTTTGACGGAAACCAAAAAAAGTGATATCATACACTTTAAAAAAAAATTGTGCTGAAACTCAAAGAAAAACTTAACCCAAATAAACACCCAAATGAACCGAGAATACAAAATTACGTTTGCGTTAAAAAAAATGAGCATGCATTAAGGGAGAAGATTGATGCAACAGAAGCACTGGACACCTATGGAATCCTAACATATTAACAACAGAAATCACCGATTCACCCAGCCTCCAGAGCCCCACCTCCTCCCAGTCAGTGATTTCGGATCTAACAGGACATCCTGATGCCTTCCTGGTAGCTCTCCATGCTGGCTGTAGGCAGGACACCCTTTGCCCTCAGTTTAAACCGATTGCGGGGAAGTCATGCTCAGTAAGCAGGGCGCCTCTGTGCCTGCCCTTCTCATACCGTACGCTGTCACTCCTAATGGGGAAATGATCAGCGCCTGCCGTCCCTGTCTCTCCTGATTAAAATCACTGCTGTCCTCACTGGGGATCAGATGCAGTGTGTTCCTGAGCTGGGTCAGAGGTTGATCAGCAGCTTCAGCCCTTCCAGGAGGAGAGGGGCCTGGAATTATTCTTGCTGCCAGGGGCCTGGTGGTACCCGTATTCTGGGATTGCCTGACGCTTGCCTGGCTCTGTTGGTTTATTCAGAATAGTGAAGGTTCTGCCTTTCTGTATTTAACCTTCAGTCCACTATGGGGCCTGGAGTTCTGAACTATACCCTTCCTGAACTTAGACAGCCCCCTGCCCTAGTAGACTGAAAGCTCCTCCCTTGGTTTCCCAGCTTGGTCCCATTTGAGGGGAATGACTGCCTTTTGCACTACTCCCACAGGTACTTGGCCAGCCTGATGGTTTTGAAGCCCTCTGGTGCAGCCTTGGCCTGCGTCACCCTGGAGCTCCCCAATCCCTTGTTGTGTGTGTGTATTGGATGGCCCAGCCAATATCAGCCTTGGACATGGGCAAGGGTACTGACCCCTACCCTTTGGCTAGCCTCATTTGGGCCATCCTCCAGCAAGATCTTTTCCAGGGAGCAAAGGGATATGCCCTCTTAGAATGCAAACCTCCCCTTCTAGACCATGCTCCAGATATCTGAGATGCAAGGATTCTTTACACCAACAGTCCTGACCCTGCTTCCAGGGCCAAGGCAGACCTACCCCTGGATTCGGCCCCAGTATCCACAACCTTAAGCTTGTAGCATAGTCAAAGGATAGCTGTTTGCACGGAGTGTGGACATGAGTGAATATGCAGGACCCCTGGCAAAGTGGGATAAATCCGGGAGTGGGGAGAAAAGAGTCAGGCAGCAGGCTGGGGGTGAGGAGCTGGCTCTGCCCACCTGCCATATTCAGCTCAGAACATAACCCCAAGAATTCTAAATTCACAGGTGGTTTTTCAGATCATTTTGATGGTATATTTGCCGAGGAAGATGGCTAGAACATATTTTCCTTAACAGTCTTCTAACTGGTCCTGCTGCCTCTAATTTAATCTCCTGACATTACCCGAGAGAATGTCTCCTGGTTCCAAGGTACAAGGAGAACATGTGCATAGTGGTCTCCAGGGGCTGCTCAAAAGGATGGATCCAAGGGCTGGAGAGAAGACAGGAGCTGTTTTCAGGGATTGGTCAGAGAAAGGCCAGGCATCCTAGGTGCTCCCAGCAGTATGGGGGGAGAGTAAGATGGACTTTGAGTTGAGAAACAGAAGAAACCAACAGGACCTGAAATGGATGTGAATGGATGTGAAGTCCCAGAATCACACTTTGGGAACTAATGCATTTTAACGTAAGTATCCCTCTCACCTGGGAAGCAGATCTTGAGACAAAGACTTGAGTACAGGTAGTTTATCTGGGAAATGAGAGCAAGGAATAGGAATGAAGGACTAGAGGAGAAGGTTGGAAAACCACTATGGAAGACTGGTGCTCAATCCCCAGGCCTAGGAGCAGGAAGAGCTCAGACCTCTGTAAATAAGCCCTTTTAGCAATTCTCAGATTTCCCAGGTTGAGTTTACTATCAGTTTTCGGCCAGGACCTTGGCTATTACAGACCAGATTGGATGGGACATTTAGGGAGTGCAGGTCTCAGGGTTGGGGGTCTAAAATCTAGAGCAAGGGTCAAGTTCATGCAGATGAGGTTGATTCTGGAAGCAATATCACCTGTCAGGGCAAAGAGGCTGGCACAAAATAAGTGAAGACTTTAGGGTTGGGCCCCAGTGGGTTAGATGGGAGTTCCGGAATCTCCAATATAGTACTGAAATATACTTTGGAATGGTCCACCAGGGGAAGAGAAGCATTTGTCACTGGCTCCTGACTCCCATGGGTCAAGCAAAGCCCTATATTGTCAGCTCTCCCACACTTCCAGGTTGTGTACATACGAAAGGCTGGTAGTTTGAAGAAGTCCCATGCTGTGGCCCCAGACAAGCCTCAGGTCAGGGAGTGAGAGATATACATTGCTGCTGAGGGCAAGGAGCTGAGTTGGTACCCACGTGAAGCTGGAGGAAGCCTGCTCAAAACTGTTTGCCAGAGTAGCCGCTGGAAATGGAGATGGGACTGAGAGAACTTGCAGTGGCATGTAAGAGGTGTTCATGATTTCCAAGGAGTTCTAGCAGAGTCGGGTTCAATGTCTGCCGGTACCAGCACCCATGTCACGACTGGGGTAAGGTGTGGACCTGAGTGTTGACTGCCTTCCACTTACCCTTCCCAGTCCATCTCCTCCCTCCTCTGCCCTGCTGCATCTGTGCTCCTAGAAGCTGACCCATCTGGACAACATTGACAGGCTTCCTTGCATTCCGGCTTATTGTTTTGTCAATGCCTTCTTTTATTAAACTTTCCTCCAATTACCCAGTGTGACTATACCATCTAGAAACTCACTGGATTGAGTTTCACAATCAAGATCAGTCCCAGATAGGAGTTGCTGTGGAATCCAGGAGGCAAACAAGGACTCAGAAGAAAGTCAGCCAGCTTTGATGAGTCGCACTTGGAGGGGCATCAGAGGCTCAGGTCCCTCTAGAAATTCAAACCTGGACTTGTCCAGACCCCATTTTCTAGAGGGGCAGGCTCTCCTAGCACATAGTTGGGCTGGGTCCTATGGCTCTGGGAAACACTGCTGGTTGACCACCAACCAGGTGGTATCGTGGTTTTCTTTACAGCCAGGTGCCCGAGCAGCTGTCAGAGAGCATGGAGTGGAAGCAGGCAGATGTGCTCCAAGCAAGCCCCTATAATGCGTCAGGTGTTCACTGCGCTCTCATTCATTCTTTTTTTTTAAAATTAGAGAAATTGTAGGTTTACAGAAAAATCATGCATAAAATAGAGAGTTCCTATATACCACTCTATTATTAACAGCTTGCATTAGTGTGGCACATACTACAATTCATGAAAGAGCATATTTATAATTGTACTATTAACTGTAGTCCATCATTTACAATAGGATTCACTGTTTGTGTTGCATAGTCCTATGTTGTTGTTTTTTAAAAATTTTTATTCTAGTAACATAGATACAACCTAAAATTTCCCCTTTTAACTATAATGGCCCTTGAGGCTGCCTTTGCTACTCCCATTTTTTGTATAAACAACGCGAGACTTAAGGTTAAATAAGCCCCACCCCAAACAAGATGGCCCTGTGCGATGCTCCAGGGTTCCGTCCTCCTTACATAAGCTTTGAACAACCAGCAAGAACGGGCAGAGACATCTTTCTCAAAGCTCCAGGAACCAAAGGACTGCAGTAAAAGGGCGAGTTCCAAATCAAGGAAAAAAACTCACCTCCAGGTAGGATGTGGGGGTGCCCTGGCTGGCCGTCCCCCCACCCCTCACTGCCTCTGCGTGGGCCGCTCCCAGAGTGGACCCTGGTGTGGGTTCTGGAGGGAGCAGCGCAGCCCTGGTGCACATCCTGGGACCAGGTACTTCTGGCCCAAGCTGTGTGGGGAAGCCCGAGGGACTCGCTGTCTACACCCTGCCTGTGTGTAGAAGGTGGCTCACCGAGCTCTCCTGCAAAACACCGTGGGCGAAGTCAAGTCGGGCTGCCTGGGGGTTGGCTTTGCTGGCGGTAGGACATATACTGCAGGGTCAGGGCTGAGAAGAAACTTTTCCCAGAGGAAAAGGGGACATTTGGAAACATGGAAATGGTGGGGGATTTCCTAGGGCCACACGCGCATGCCCAAGACAAGACGCATGCGCAGAAAGGATCTGGGCACCTTCTACACTCTGGCCGGGAGCTAGTCTCTGAGAGAATATCCCTTTTCCTAGGTCGTGTACGTCTAGGAGCATGATGCGTACAACCCACACTAGTGTTCAGAAAATGGATTGGTAAACAGATAGACAGATATGGTAAATATGGCAAAATTGAAATTGGTGGAACTGGAAAGGTAGGTGTATGTTGGAGTTCTGTGTATAGTTTGTATCATTCTCATAACTGTCCTCTAAATTTGAAATTATCATTTTTAACTTTGTTAAAAGTAAAAAAAAAAAAGTAAAAGCTTAAATAAATTCCTCCTAACCATACAAACAGGAACCTGTGCATAGTGCAAAGGATTCACATTCATGCTCTTTCCACTGAACTAAGCTGGCCTTGGAAGAAGCACATCAGTAGATTTTCTGATAGGCTTTTAGGGTGTAGGACATCTCTTAGGTGGCCATTGGTGGGTCTTCCAGTTCAGCAGCATGTATATATATTTGCCTGCTTGCTAAAATTTATTTGTAACCCCCAAATCAATACTCATGGTGCTCTTGTGGTCATTTGTGGACATGCACAGAGTGGTGAAAAATTTGACCCGATGCACACATTTCCAATTGAGGTAGCACAAAGCAATGCGTTGACTTCTTGTTTCAGCTCTCCTGCTGTAAGCTGGTGTCCTTGTCACGGTATATTTAGTGCCAAGTTTTTCTCATTTTTATTGATAATTTCACTCTTTAAAATGTCCCTCAAGCATAGGGCTGAAGTGCTGTCTAGTGTTCCAAAGAGCAAGAAGGCTGTGATGTGCCTAATGGAGAAAACACATTGTGAGATAAGCTTTGTTCAGGCATGAGTTATAGTGCTGTTTCCAGTGAGTTCAGTGTTAATGAAGTAACACTATATATTAAATAAGGTATCTTTAAACAGAAACGCGCATAAAGCAAGGTTGTGTATTGATTTGATGACAAAAAAGTTGGACCAGAGGCTCACAGAAATCTAACCCTGTATTTCCCCTGGGAGTCATGGTTCAGTATTAACTAATTCAGTGTTCATGGTGACTTTATAAAACATAACTGCTGTGAATACAAGAATTGACTACATACACACACACACACATATATATATACACCCTCACTGTTGTCCCCCACAAAAGGCATGTCCAGGTCCCAACCTCTGGCCCTATGGGTGTGAACCCATTTGCAAATAGGACCCTTTAAGATGTTATCAGTTAAGGTGTGCCCAACTGAATGAGGATGGGTCTTAATCCAACATGGTTGAAGTCCTTATAAGCAAAGGAAATTGGACCCAGAAGAGAGAAGCTACAGAGAACAGCCAAGAGCTGGAAGTCACAGAACCTGGAAGAGAAAGGAAAAGACACTGCCACGTGCACTGCCATGTGATGGAAAAGCCAAGGGTACATTATCACCATCAGCCAGCCCCAGAAGGACACAGTCTTTAGGGAGAAAGCATCACCTTGCTGATGCCGTGATTTTGGATTTCTTCTGGCTTCAAAACCAAGAGCCAATAAATTCCTGTTGTTAAGCCAACCCATTGCATGGTATTTTTTTTAGCAGCTAGGAAACCAAAACACATACTAACTCACTCCTTCCTGAGATAGGAGGGCCTCCCTCATGGTGGGCTGTGCTGATAATCCTGTTGAATGTTGGTCTCCCTGCCACCTGCCCCCGGCTCCATCTAGACAAGTCTCCACTAATGTTGATTTGAAGGGTAATTTTCTTGTCAACTGTATAATTAATGGGCTGCACACTACAGTGGCCCACTGTTATTCTACTGCTCAAAGATATATTTCAAACTGAATAGCTGTTTAACCAATCACTTGCAGACATATTACCCTTAGGTGTTTCTGTCAGTCAGTGTTTTCGCACATTGAGCCTGAAGTAGGCAGAATCAATTTGGGTATCTGCTCTGGGAAAGTGAGAGCAGGCCTGAATTAGAAATTCTTGGAATATCAGAACTTGTCGCCTATTAGCACTGATCGGTGCGAGGATTGCCCTTGTAAGCTCCTTGGCTCCACGCTCCCAGGTTGCGGCGCTGTCTGCCACTTCTAATAAAGCAAGAAGAGGCCTTTTGTGGTGACTTTAAGATAATGTCTTGTACGACATGCATGTCTGCTCTTTCCTAGCATCAGAGCATTTATTTTGCTGCTCCTTTCGCAAGGGTTCAAAGCGGCAATTTTACAAGAGAATTTCAAAACTATTGACAGCATTGGTAATGGAAAATGAAGAAGGCACACATTTATTTAAAACCAGAATTCTGGTACATCAGAGGGGTGCTTTTAAGAGATAAAAGTTTTACTGATGCTTACTAAAGTTGGAGCTGAGGGGGTTGTAAAAGAATTTGGAAGAAATGGTAAAGTCTTGGAACTAACTACCCAAATTGACCTGGCTTCTTGTCCTGCCAAACCCTGGCTGAAGAGGCAGAGATGCTTGGAGAACCAGTGTTGGTGCTCAGGCCTGACCCCTTTGGTCTCATTGGAGGTTACCTCCAGAGGACCCATGCATGTTGATAGCTCCCTGCATCTCTCTCTCTGAGAGCACAACACTGTGCTCAGCTCTTAAGCTTGGGGGTAGACTGGAAGTCCAAGAATTAACTCTACAGAGTGACCCTCAACCTCTGAGCCATGGAAGTTGATGAATAAATATCTCCATCTTCTTCATGCCTCCTTGGGACAGTTATGAGTGAATCCACATCATTTTTCAAATACCCATAGTGGAATTGAGTCCCTGTTGCCCTCAGTAGAAAAACATTGATTGGCAGACTCCATTTTCCTTATGTGAAAGCAGAAGCTTCTATATGACCCTGGCACTTAGGTATGCCTCACCTCATTCTCCTTGGCCCACCTTTCACTCCAGCCATTGCTGCAAAACCTGTGGAGATTTATGGCAGTGGCCATGATAATTCTAGAGACAAAATAGGAAGTTGTCTAGGATGTTTCTTGGCATGTAAAACCAGAAAAAAAAAAAAAGAACAAGAAAAAAAAATGATAACTAGTGATCAGAAACTCAGCTGCTACAGGGACTGAGGATGCCCCACTCAGTTTCCAGAACTAAGTCAGACACTCTATTGATTTATGAGGACAGGTCCCCTCAAGAGAGGACTTTGCAATACCATCACAAGCATGTACAATATATGTGCCTCAATTCTTCCCCCAAAGGCACGGTTGGCCAGAGTAACTGTGCACCAGAAAAAGGGAAATACCCAGACCCCATAAGAGCTGTGAGATAGTCTCTATCTGACACTGACACTGATACCAGGAGACCTGAAATAGCAACATGACCCCTTGCCTATATGGAGGCTTATGGAAGCCAGGTGACAAATGGAGTCCTGACCCCAGTCTGCATCACAGAGGGGTTACTGGATCCACAGACCTACCTTATGGTTATTTTCCTAGTCTCCAAGTGCATAATTTGGATGGATACACTTAATACTTGGTATATCACTCACATTGGTTTCCTGATCTGCGTCGAAAGATCCTTTATGTGAGAAAGGGCCAAATGAAAGCTCATAGCAATAGTGAGTTCCCTGAGGAATTGAAGAGATAAGTGTCAATGCTGAGGAGTTAACTGTTCAAGGGTGGGGATCCTCATTATATCCCAACATTTCACTGAAAAAATCAGCTGGATTATGATGGATGCCAGTGGGCTGCTATAACGCTAATCAAGCAATACCCCTAATTTCACCTGTTATGCTAGAGGTGGTATGTTTACAAGAACAGACCAACACAGCATCTGTCCCTTGGTATATTGTACTTGAACTGGCAAGTGTATTCTTTTCAATCCCTATCAATAAGGAAGATCAATAACAGTTGAATTTACATAGGAAAGACAGCAGTACACAAGTTATCTTGCCCTATGTTAACTCTTCTCTCTGTGATAACCTGGTCCATAGGGACTTTGGATTACCTTGACACAGAATATCACAGTGGTCCAGTGTATTGACATCGTGCTAACTGGATCTGCTAATTTGTCTCTTTGGAGGCATGATGTACTGCATTTGAGGGCACTACTCTGATCTATTCATAGGATAACTTGTAAAGCTACATATTTGGGTGGGGCCAAGAGAAAGGATGAGTTCTTTGGCAGACCTAGGCTGTGATGAAAGATATCTTGCTGCTCCCAATAGGAGAAGCACAGTACAGATGCCTAGGATTCTGAAGCATTCTGAAGCAAGGTCAAGCCTTCTGTGGCAGAGAATTGCCTGCTGTTGGAAAACCAGCTTGTGGCATGTTATTGTGCCTTAGTGGAGACTGAACAACCGTGGGACGTCAAGTGACTATGAGAACAAAGTTGCCCATCATTAGTGTAATTATCAAATATGCTGAGTCATAAGGCTGGAGAGGCATGGCAACAATATATTTTATGATTTACATTTAGAATTGGGTCTGAACAATTCCAGAGGATACAAGTAAGAAACATGAACAGATGGCTTAGAATTCCATGTTAACTACCTCTCCTGGACTAATGTCTCTCCCTAAACTTATGCTTATGGCTTCATGAATATTCCATTCAATCAACTGACAGAAGAGAAATTCAGACCTGGTTCACAGATGGATGGCATTAATATGTTTCTGCTTGTGGAAATGGACTGCTGTCACACTACAGTAAGACAGGTGGAAGAGAATACTTCCAATGGCACAGCTTGGACTAGCACTTTGTAACTATACTTGTACTCCTGGCAGATGTGAATAACTGTTCTAGTTGATCAGAGACCTGGAAGGAATAAGATGGAAAGATCAGAGGAAAGAAAGTTTGAGGAAGAGGTGTGTGGGCAAACCAATGAGAAAAGGTGCAAAGTGTGCTAATCTTTGTGTCTCATTTTAATGCCCACCAGCGATCCCCACCAGCAGTTAATTAACAACTAGGTAAATAGCGTGACTCATCTGGTGTATGATAGCCATTCTCTCTACTAGGCTACTTCAGGGCTTGTACAATGGGCTGAATAAAGTATCATGGGGCAAAGATGGAGGCTGTGCCTGGGCCCAAGACTGATCTAGCTACTGCCATTGCTGAATATCCAACTTGCTAGCCGTAGGGATTGACTCTGAGCATTCGAGATAGCACTTTTATCAAATTGATCTGCTTCCACTTTAAAGATAATAGCTTTTTTCTTTACCTGAATTGTCTTCTACTCCAGATATGGTCTGTCTTTCTTGATCTTAATTATTTTGCTAGCCCTACCATCCAAGGGCTGGGGAATCCCCAATTTACTGTCATGGGATTGCCCACAACATTACTTCAAACCAAGGGACCTATTTTATGGCCAACAAAATGTGACAAAGGATGTATGACCACAGGACCCACTGTTCCTGTCATAGACTATATTATTCAGAAACAACCAAACTAATAGAATAAGGAATGGCATTTAAAAATCTTGGTTGAGGTGCCAGCTCAGGAAAACACACACACACACACACACACACACACAAATGCCTTTGGGGTTGGGACACTTGGTCTCCAGGATACAGCATAGGCATTGAATCCATTACCAATATGATGTTTTGTGTATGGGCCCGGGAACTAAGCAGTGGAAGAAGGCTTATTTCCTCTCACTGTCACTCTTGGTGACACGCTTCAAGAATTTATTCTTATCCCTGAAACTCTGGAATAGAGGTCCTGGTTGCCAAGAAGGGAACTCTTCTACTGGTAAGAATTCCATTGAACTTGAACCTATAACTACTCCACATTTCTGTGGACCAGCAGGCAAAGAAAGGAGTTACAATATTGGAAAAGAAAATTGACCCAAGTACCAGGACTAGGGATGCTGCTATAGAATAGGTACAGGAAGTAATCAATAAGGCTCCTCTTGGTGCCTCCAAGCCCAAAGATAGTTGTAAATGGGCAATTGCAGCAAACACAGTTTGAGATGGGTAAAGCAATTAAGGTTCTAGACCCCTTTCAGGTGACAACCTGGGTCACCTCATTAAGTAACTACCCTAGACTTGCTGAAGTGCTGGCCAAGGTGAAGATCTAGAAGAGTGGTAGATAAGAGAGATGATTCTTTATTGCACCTCAAAATCAGTTGCAGTAGCAGAGATTTTAGTTTATTCAACTAATCTGCTGTAGTAAGTGTTTTGTTGAGCTTGCTGTCAGCCACACACTACCTTGAAAGACTCTGTGACAGAATGAACTTAATGGACAGCTTAATCGAGAGCAGATCATAGAAATGCATGGAGCATCCCATGTGCCCCACTTCACACCCTCTCAGCCCATCTTTTACTTCAGCCATTATTGTAGGAACCAGGTTTGCCAAAGTGTGACCTGATAGAACCTTGACCCAGGGGCACCACTTTCTGAACAAGGGTTTCTTTGAGCCTGCAGCATGGACACATGCAGGCATCCTCTTGGTACCCATGTATGCACAGCCTGAAAGTATGAGGGCATTAATGCCCCATGGGCCAATCCTTGACTAATGAGAAAGTATACCAGTTAATAAATGTTACCCTCT
Organism: Cabassous unicinctus; assembly: GCA_029593785.1. Taxonomy (NCBI): domain Eukaryota; kingdom Metazoa; phylum Chordata; class Mammalia; order Cingulata; family Chlamyphoridae; genus Cabassous; species Cabassous unicinctus. Next base: position 21,479 of record JAQZBX010023631.1, read on the forward strand.
TCTGAATCTCAAATGAACAGTCCAGAAGCTCATTCTACCTATTTCCTCAGAGTGACCCAGTGGAACTGAGTTGCCATTTCTTACAGCAGTGAATGGCTTGCTAACTCACTCTTATATTGACTTTCCTCTTGTATTAGCCAGCTTGGCTGTATAACAAATAATTCCAAATCTTAGTTAGTTTAACACAACTACCATTTATTTGGCTTAGAAATCTGTGGGTCAGCTGGTCAGTTCTGCTTATCTGGGCCAGGTTTGGCTGATGTCAGCTGGGCTCACTCATGCTTCTGTGTTTAATTACTGGGTCAGATGGGTACAAGCTGGTGTCGGGTGGTCTCTGCTGGGATGTGATTCCAGCAGGCTTGTCACCGTGGTCTCTTATCCTCTGGCAGGCTAACTGGGCTTCTTTACATGGAATTTTCAGAGTTCCAGAACAGCACAAGGAAGTGTACAAACCTTTTGAGGTCTGGGCTGGAAGTGGTGCAGTGTCACTTCTGGCACATTCTTTTGGTCAAAGCAAATGACAAAGTTATCCTAGATTCAAGGAATGAGGAAATATACTCCATATATTGATGAAAGGGACTACAAAGTCATATTGCAGAGGAGCAAGGATATAATGAAGGGAATAATTATGAAAATTATTTTTGCAAATATTCAACCATACCTTCTTTCCCTGTTTCACTTTTCTAAGACCACCACTCCTAAAATAAACTGCCCATAACAAGTCCTTGTCTCAGGTTATACTTTCTTGGGAGAACACAGCCTAAGACAGTAGACATTTGAAAAAAAAGTCACTTTAACATTTTTTCAGTAAAATTCTGTGATAAGTTCATTTGTTGTCTGAGGATTATGACTTGGTATTGGTAGAGAAGTTCAAAATATTGAAAGTGGATCTGAGTTGTGTATATGAACTTGAAGCCTTATTGGAAAATTATAAATGCAAATGAAAGATGTCAGGACCATGAGTTGGGAGCTATCATCCATGTTTGTGGCCATGGAAGGCTATATTACTCTTTGAGGTCAATTGTATTGCCAGGTAGATGGAAGAACTGGTAGGTAGGATTTATAGTAGCAAATCCTGTTGACTGTTACCCCCCAGCAATTCCTGAATCTGACCATTTTTCACCACTTCCGAAGCTACTGCCCTGGTCCTGGCCACCATCATTTCTCACCTGATTATCACAACAGCCTTCTAACTGGTCTCCCTGCTTGCATCCTTGCTCTCATTCAGTCTATTCTCAACCCAGAAGTCAGAGGAATCCTGGTAAAACGCTAAGTCAGATCACACAAACCCTCTGCTCACAATTCTCCCATTTTGTTCAGGATAAAAGCCAACATTCGCCTTGGTTACTTCTCTCCTAAACTCTTTCCCTTCTTTGCTCCAACGACTCTGGCCTCCAGTGCACTAGACACACCTGTGTCTTATGACCTTGCTGCTCACTCCTTCTGGAATGTTCTTCCCCTACATGTATCTACTTGGTTCACGCCACGTGGCCACATTCACAACTCCAAGGGAGTACCATGTCCATTGTAGCATAGACACGTAACAGGTTAGAGATCAGTCAGCCAACCCCATAACTAAGGGTGGGAAAATTGAGGAGCAGAGGGTTCAAGTGACTTCCCCAGGGTCTTGCATATGATTGGTGACTGGCAAAAGACATGCTGCTCCACCGACTCTCCATTCCAAGAGATGTTTCTCAGAATAATTTCATTAAGAGAAAGAGGGTTTTGGCAACTAATCATCCAGGGAACGTTTTCATCCAAATTTCCAGATATAATAAGGGTAGGGTCTATTAGAACGGTGATGAGTGGAATGATGGCTGTGTATTTAATCCCACACTGTGTGGGAAGCGGAGCTGGAAACCTCGGCATCCCCCCGTCAACCTCTGCAAACACTGGATCTCAGCAGTAGCAATCCCCACGTGAAATGACTGGGGAGAAAAGCCGATCCCAGCCTTGTACTTTGTAACTGTCTCATATTCAATATTCCCTGGCAGGTGCTGAAAATGACTCATTCCCCCTACTCCTCAGAAAATGTCCCTTTCATGTTTCATAAACAACAGCTTTGCTGTGCCATTGTCTCTGTTAGTTATTTTCATAATTCATAATTATCTTAGTTCTTAAAATGTAGACGTACATTTAAAAGCATGATCCAATCGTGCTTGATTGCTGCCACATTGTGTTCAAAGTAATTACCATTCATTTGGCTTTTGAGGCTGTTGAATGAATTTTCCACATGAGATTCCTTAATTTGTACATATTTTATTGCTATAAAATAGGTATTGGCAAGCTGCCTAAACTGTAGCGAAGGCCTTTAATTCCTATCACTATGTGATAAAACAAATTGAGTGCAAACTGAGAAGCTTAAGATAGAACACTTGAAACGGATTTGACTCGTTTTTCTAAACCAAGTTTCCCCAGGTGTGAGACACAGGTAAGACTAAGGTAGCTTAGTTCAGGCTGAGAGCTCAGAATTGTTTTAGCGTTCGTATAAAAATGATAATGTCCCTCCATGATGGCAAACCTCTCTCTTCCTAAGATCCATTATTCCTCAGGGAAAGGATGTTTGGAGAGAGAAGGTTATTAACATTTTTCATGCAGAGTAAGAGAAATTGAGTTTGCATAAGATAGAGCCGGAAATTTTTGGTCTCGGTGGAGAACTGGGCCAGATGTTCTGAGACCTGCATCTACCGTAGGCTCTGCCAAGCTGTGTGGCCTTTGGAAATCCTTTAACTTCTCTGACTCCAGTTTCCTCACTTGTAAAATTGAGAGATTGGAAGAAGTGATCTCTAAATTTAATTCCTAATTTGTCATTCTGAGGTGATCAGCATCTTGGACTTAGCCAGGTTCTTTTAACTGAGGCTTTCTCTAGGGTTTAAAAAATTATTTCTGTTCTGTTTCTTATCCGCATGTTCTAAAAACAGTGTGGTGGGTTGAATTGTGTACCCCAGTTTGGGCCTATTCTTGGTCTTGGTCCGCATTCTGGTGGGTGTGGACTCATTGTAAACAAGATCTCTTTAAGATGTTATTTCAGTGGAGGTGTGGCCCCACTGAATCAAGTTGGGCTTTCGTCTGGACTACAGGAGTCTTTATAGCAGAGTGGAAAGTCAGATGGAGAGAGGAGCCATGGGGATCAGCCAGAAGCCGGAAGTCAATGGAATCCAGAGGAGAAATGAGATGACATCAACATGTGCATTGCCATGTGACAGAAAAGCCAAGGAACCCCAAAGATTTCCAGCCAGTCAGAAGATACCGACCTTGGGAGGAAGCAAGCGTTCTATTCCTGGAAACTGTGGGCCAATAAATTCCTGTGGTAAATTCCTCTTGCTATTCCAGAAATTCTTTACTCCATGTGGTCAATGGAAGCTCTTTCTGGCTTCTTCAGGCAGATTTCTCACTGTTCTGCAACCCAAATCCTTCCCACAGTCTCCAGGATCCTAAGAAAATAACACATGTTTGTCCATGCTAATGCATTTATTGTCCTTGAAACGTCTCCCACTTTTTTTTCTGCTTTCCAAGAGCTTTTACCTAGATTTAGAGTAATTCGCATGACTTCCATGGAGCCATTTCCAATGATCCCTGCCCATGGCAATGGATGTCTTTACCAAAGCACTTTTGCACTGAGTTCCATAGTATCCCATATTGTTTTCTAGTGTTTAATACATATTTTTCTTCTTTCTCCAATTAACTGTATATCTTTGAAGAAGAGTTGGTATTATCATCTTCCTTCTTTGATTTCACACATATTGACAAGTATGGCTGGTATTTAATAGATAGTCATTGATTGATAGGTCCAACATTAACTTTTTTTCATTCATTCATTTATCAAACATTTAATTGGCGTACTTTTCACTCCTTCTGAATACTAGGGATTGACTAGTCTCTTCCATTGACTGCATCCATGTTTCTTTTTGGCATTCTCTCCCCCAAAGTTTCTTTGGTGCAGGCATCTAATTCTTCTACTAGATTATCTCTAAAATAAGCACATCATTCTTCTTAATGTTTCCTTTGAGTATTCACTGTTAGTAGTGAAAGAGAAATGACTTTAAAGAAAGAAATCCAAAGTAATCCCAAAATTACATTTGCAAAAGACATAGGATTTCCTAGGTATAATTGTCTGTGGTATTCATGCAAATGTGAAAGGTCTCCTATCTTACTGAATTGGTTTGGTTTCTCACTTGCAGTCAGCAGAATTCACTCTGGCAAATTTGAGCAGAAAGGGGCTAAGTAATGGGTATTAAATAGCCACAGAAATATTGTCATAATTGAAGAGACAGACTCTATGTCGCACTTCTAGGAACAACTCCTAGAACCACATCATAGGTCTGGCCTGCTAATGGAGCTGTTGCCAAATTGAGTTCCCAGAACCCAGGCCAATTCTACCACTGCCAGCCTTAGACTTGTTACTTCCATGAGAGTGATGATGTAGCAGTTACTAATAGCCCCCACAGGAAGAAATGTCTCTACCATCTTGCTTACCAGAAAAGCAAATCCCCCGTTAGCAGCCTCATTGTTACTATGTTCACATCTTCTTATGTCTTCTGTGAACATCCACTTAGTAGAACGTGGGTCCCATGAAGAAGCTAGCTGCAAGAGAGTGTGGGTAATATAGTTTCTACTTTCCAGTCTTTAGAGTTCAAGATGGTATACAAGGGGGTCAGAGAAGGTATTGAATGAGCAAATTTGAATCAGCCACACTTAGTGATTTTTATCTTGATTACTTTTTATGGCAATCAACTTCATCCTATCTTTCCATATCAAAGATCATTCTCTATGGTGGAGTTGCCCAAAGATAATCTTTCTCTTTAATACCCCTAAATGCTGTACCCCAAGTAGAAGGCCAGATTCTTCCTCTATCTTTGACTAGCTCCAAACATAATTATAAAAGTCCATGTTAATTTTCCTAGCATTATTTTTGCAGGCTCAACTTATAAGGATATTAGCTTTCCCATCCTATTCTCATAGGTTGATACCTTTCTCTTTTATATTTGGCTTTGGTCATGAGTTCTTTTTATTATTATTTTGGTAAGTATCCTTTTAAAATCATAGTTCCTCTGAGTATTACCTAGGCAATGATACTAACTTTTTTTAATCTACCTCTTCCATTCTTTCTCATATGAATTTATTGGATTTTGATCATTCATTTATTCATTCAGCAAATATTTATTCAGAACCCACCCTGAGCTGATGCATTTCTTGTGCTTATAGAGCTTTCAGTCTGGTGGAGGACACAGGCAATTAAAAAAAAATAAAACAATGACAAATTTTGATAAGTGTTGTGAAGGAATGGTAGAATTTCAGGGAGCCCAGAGGAATTCTCTCAGGGATGGTATCTGGTGCCAAAGGGCAAGAAGAGCCAGCCATGTAAAAGTGGAGGTATGTCCACCCAAGTAGAGAGGTCAGCATATGCAAAGGCCTGTGGTAAAGAGAATTGAATGTTTTGGAAGAACTGGAGGATGGTTGGGGTGGATGGAGCAAGTAGTTGGGGCAGGAAGAAAAACAAATGGGCATCTCAGACCAATTAAGCTTGAACCAGGCATCTAGAGAGTGAAAGACATTTGCCATTAATTACTAGGGCTTGCCACTGAGGCAGTGGGGTTGGTTGAATTATGGACCCCAACAAACACATGCTCTTAATCTGTATACCAGTGGGTGTGAACGCATGTGTAAATAGGATCTTTTGAAGATGTAATTTTTAGTTTAGGTATGGCCAACTGAACCAGGGTGGTCTTAATCCACATTACTGGAAGCCTTATAAAGAGAAGAAACCAGAAACCAGATGTCAGAGAAATATGAGAGGAGCTAGACGCTGGAACTTAGCAGAAAAACTAGAAGAGCAGAGAAAGGAGAGGACATCACCATGTGACAAGAGGCAGAGATTCCAGCCAAGGAAGGCCAAGGATTACCAGCAGCCAGCACGGAATGCTACAGACTCTGGGAGGAAGCCAGCTTTGCAGATATCTTGATTTTTGACTTCTTCTAGACTCATAATCATGAGCCAATGCATGCTTGTTGTTTAAGCCAACTCATGGTGTGATAGTTGTTACTGCAGCTTGGCAAACAAAGACAGGCAGCTTTTATTTCTTTCATCCTGTGGAAGAAAATTCCTGCAATAATATAACTGTGATTCCTTATTTATTTTTACCTCACCTAAATTTCCTTCATTGTGTCTCCCCATTTACTATAGAATGTATTCCCTATTTGATTGTCTTTAAATAAATCATTCCCTTCCGTTGATGTCTTTCAACCTTAAATACTATCCCAACATGACTATGCTATCCATAAGGTACTATTTATCATGTTGCATTATAATCTTAAATTCACTTTGCTTATTGTCATACCCTAGATGTTAGTTTATAGAAATGCAAGGATTCAAGACAGTTCCCCTTTCATGGCAGAATATCTTGCAGCTGTTGTTTTCTGTAAAACAGAGCCTCCCAAACATAACTTCTGCTGACACATTCAGGACCATGGAGAAGCTTTATGTGCTTGATGTACACCCAGAATTTGATGGCATGCTCTCAAATATTTGGAAATATAACGAAAATGGTCCTTCAGATTGTGTTTTTTGGTGATATTTGTAAACATGTGTAAGCAGTAAGTAATGAAATCAGTCAACGATGTAAAAAATTGTTATTTTAATGGTAAAATAAGTACGTATGGCTAATCTATTTTTAAAATATTGTAATTTTTTAAAATATGCATCATGGTTTTCCAAAATGTAGATTTTTTTGGCAAAAAGGTGATCAAATACATTCTATTGGAAATAAACCAAAAGTAGGCCATATTTTACTGCTAAATTGTATAATTTAATGATATTTAGCACCTATTTCAGATGTATTTATTATTGCAGATAGCATTTGTTTTATAAATGTCTTCGGTTTGGTAATCTTTACTCTTCAGCCATTATTAATGGAAATGTTTACAGCATCGATCACACTCATATTCCATGTAGAGGAAGATGCTAGATGCTTGACGCAGACGTTCTTTATCCTGTCTTCTTCCTTATTAAAATGTATCTTTGAGTAGAGTGAACAAGAAAAGGAAAATATCTATAAAAGCACAACTCACGGGCACAGCAATAACTTGTAATTGCCACAACTACCATCAGTGCACATGAATGGCTATTCAAAAGGGGCAGTGGCAGAAACGAGCTGGGCTGGGAGGTTGGACAAATCCGGCATGCCAGCTGTGAGTTCTTCCCCTTTATCACTCACGGTGGGTATCAAAAATAATGCAAGTGACTGGGAATATTTGTAAAGTTAAACCAATCCTAAATCTCAGCAGTTCAGGTACAATCAGAAAAAATTTGCTTGTAAACTACGGCACAAGCAGTCATTGTTGATTTTGCAATTTACACTGCAATAAATTGAAACAAACAGCTGAACCCCTTCCAGAGCCACAGGTATTGGGACCCATTTTATTACTGGCTCTTGGCACTTGCTGATCCTTTCTTTTGCCCAAAACCTTAGAAAGAGAAATCTTCATGGACATGCCAACATGGATGTTGACAATGAGTGGGAAGAGCTTTGATGCTGGCCCCCCAATAGACTGCTGATCTTGGCAGAAAAAAGCGGGGCCATGTGCTTTAGGAGAAGCAGCTGCAAATGTTGAAAAAGCATTTCCTACAGTACTTAAATGGAACTCAGAACTGATACAGTGCAGGGCATAAGTAAGTATCTTTGGTCTTATCCCAACTGTAAATAACTCACTTGAAATCACTTATTTAGTGTCTGTTATTAGATTGTAAATAACATGCTCAGAGGGGTAGTGTTGTGCTCACCATTTTTAACTTGTTATGCAAAAACTCAGACGTACTCAGAAGTAGAAAGAACAGAATGAACCCCCATGTGCCCATCACCCAGCCTCAACAATCATCAATTTATGGTCAGACTTTTTCATTTCTATTGCCCTATCCAGAAAACTATGTATGCTTCAGTCTACAGGTCTAAAATATGAGGATTTTTAAAGGTAATACCATTATTTCATCTTAAGAAATTAACCATAGTTCTTCAATATTATCAAATAGCCAGTCCTTTTAGAAATGTCCCCAGTTGTCTCACAAATATTTTTAAAGAGTTGCTTTGTTTTACTAGGATCTGTTCAAGGTTCATAAATGTTTTCAATCTATAGTTTCTAGCTCCCACTCTTTTAAAAATATTTCCTTTGCAATGTATTTTTTTAATAAACTCACTCTAGAGTTTTCAACATTCTGGATTTTGCTGATTGCATCTGCATGGCATTGCCAGATATGTTTCTCTGGGTCTTGTGTTTCCTGGAAACTGGTAGAAATTTCTGAGGCTTGCTGTGATTTGGGTTGAAGTTTGGGGGTAAGAACACTTCAGAGGTGGTGATGTTGCCATTTTATCTCCATCTCCTGGCCCAGGGCTGGACATGCAGAGAATTGTTCATGAATATATGTTGAATGCATGCATGAATGATTTCTTTCCCTATTATGTTCATGTCTGAACCCCTTGGAGCCTTCCATGCAGTCCTTCCATCTTCTCATGATGTGATAGCTGGCTTAGCCAATGCAGTGTCTAATTGTACTCAGCACTGTTCATACAGAGATGAAAGTAAAACCCCGGAAATTCACCACCTGCGGGCAGGGGAAGGCACGAAAGCAGTGGAATCTACTAGATGCTATGGGAAAACAGAACAAGGCCTTCAGATCAGTTTAAGGGAGAATACAAAGACCTTCCAGAGGGAACAGATGCCTGTTTTAAAGGATAACCGGAAGTTATCCAAGGGAAGACTATCTTAGGCAGAGGGACAGTGGGTACAAGGCAAGAGGCTGGGGATGTGCATGTAGTTCCAGAGGCTACAATGGTGAGTGATAAGGTCAGAAGGGTCAGACAGTGGATGACCTGAAATCCCAGCTAGGTGATTTTTAAAAAAATATACTTTTTATTGAAGTATATCATTCATACTTGAGCATGCATAAACAATAAGTGTATAGTAAAGGTGTGAACTTACAAAATAAACATGCATAACATCATACAGGGGTCCCATACATCACCCCTCTACCAACACTTTGCATTGTTTTGAAACTTTTGTTACAAACTATGTAAGAGCATTGACAAATATTACTACTAACTATAGTCCCTATCTTACATTAGGTGTATTTTTCCCCCAACCCATCCTATTTTTAAAAAATATTTTTTTATTACAGAAGTTATGAATCTACAAAACAATTATGCACATGTGTGGAATTCCCATACAAC
>JAQZBX010023632.1:0-30690 GCA_029593785.1 Cabassous unicinctus
GAAAGAAGTTCTGAGACATCCTGAACCACAGAAGAATCTTAAAAACAGTATGCTCAATGAAATAAGCAAGACACAAAAGGATAAATATTGTATGATGTTATTCATTAGAAATGTCTAGGAATAGCAAACCCAGACAGAAAGTAGATTAGAGGTTATCAAAGGATGGGAGGAATGAAAAGAGGAGTACATGTTTAATGGGTATTGAGTGTATGTAAATAAAATTAATAAAAATTTTGGATTAGAAATATGGTTAGGGTTAAGGTCAATGTTCAGTTTAATGTTAGCACTTGGGTTAGGTTGTGGATTATAGTTAGGATTAAGGATTGTGTTACAGTTGGGGTAAGTCAGTTTAGGGTTAAGTTTAGGGTGTCATTGGAGTTAGATTTAAAGATAGGATTAGGGTTTATTGTAGACATTTGATTATGGGGATGGTGTGTTGGCATTAATGTTCAGTTTAAGGTTAGTGCTAGCTTTGCTTATGGTTAGGATTATGATAAGGCATTAAGTTAGGGTTATATTTAGGCTAAAGTTTATGTGTTTGATAGGGTTAGGTTTAGATTTAAGATTCTGCTTAAGGTTAGGCTTAGGTTTGGGTTATTTTTAGGTTTAGGGTTAGAACTGGAACTAGGAGTTGGGTTAGGGTTATACTTTGGTTTAGGTTTAATATTATGTTTAGGTTAAGGGTTTGGGTTAGGTAGGACTGGATGTTAGGATAAGGGTTAAAGTTATGTTTGGTGTTAGTGTTGTTCATGATTAGGTTTAAGGTGAGAATTATGCTTATCATTAGAATTAAGGTTTGGTTTAGGTTTAACATTAAGATGATACTTATGGTTATAGGTAGTGTTAAGGTCAAAGTTTGGTGTAACATTTGTGTTTGGTTATGGTTAGGTTCACATTAGAGTTAGGATTGGGGAAAGTATATGGTGAAGGTTAGGTTTATGGTTAAGGGTAATATTGTTTGGTTAGAGTAAGAAAAATTTTGCATTGGCCTCAAAGGAAAGGGCTGTTAACTTTTTCCTTTCTTATGTTTTTTTAATTCTTTAAAAAATTTACAAACTTTTTAATTGAAGTTTACCATTCATGCTGAACATCCATTAACAATGTGTCTGGTAAAATTTGTGAACTTACCAAACAAACATGCATATCATCATAAAGGGCTCCCATACATCACCCCAGCACCAACACCTTGCATTGTTGTGAAACAATTGTTACAAACTATGAAAGAGCATCATCAAAACATTACTACTAACTATAGCCAATATCTTACATTTGGCATATTTTTCCACCAACTCACCTGGTTATTGACACCCTATATTAATATTATATACTTATTCATGAGAGAATATTCTTAAATTTGGTTAACGACAGTCCATCTTCCACCACAGGATTCATTGTGTTATACAGTACCATGCTTTGTACAATCCATTCAAAGTGTACACTCAGTGGCTCTCATATTCACCACAGAGTTGTGCTGTCATCACTTCAGTAAATTTTAGAATGTTTTCATTACTCCAAAAGGAAAAATTCCATATCCCCTGTAGCAGTTTGGCAGTTTGATATAGTTATGAATTCCAAAAATAGATATTGGATTATGCTTGTAAACTGGTCTGTTAATCTGGGCATGATTAAGTTATGATTAAGGCATTGACTGGACCACATCAATAGGGCTTTGAGACCCCACCCCTTGGTGGGTGGGATCTCAAAGATAAAAGACATGGCAAAGGACAGTGTTGAAGCAGTTTTTGAGTTGGAGTTGTGATGCGGAGTCTTGAGCTGGAGCCCCGGGAAGTAGTGTACAGAAGAGCTTGGTCGTGAGGAAAGAGAGAAGGCCCTGGGAAGAGAAGCAAGCCATTTGCCTGATACTATACAGCCGGCCTTGTGGCACAAAGCAAGCCTGAGCCCAGAGATAGGCAAGCCCTGGGAAGAAAGGAACCCAAGAAGCCTAAACCCTGGCAAACGTCAGCAGCCGTCATGCTCCAACACATGGCAACAGACTTTGGTGAAGGAATAAACTTATGCTTTATGGCCTGGTAACTGTAAGCTTCTACCCCAAATAAATACCCTTTATAAAGACCAACAGATTTCTGGTAGTTTGCATCAGCACCCCTTTGGATGACTAATACACCCCCCTATACCCCTCTAATATTGTCCCTTAATATTGATATAATATCTTCTTTACCATTGTTTCAAAAATTTGCCATATTATGTTTACTATAATCCTTATATTACATTAGTAGTAATTTTTCCACATATCACCATATTAACACTTTGTAAAAGAGCATTCTTATGCTATTAACCACAGTCTTCATCCATCATAAAAATCACTGTTATACAGTCCCTACATTATTCTCTAGCTTCCTTTCAGTTAAAATATTACATCCACAGACTGCTCCTTTCAGTCACAATCATATTTATACACCAGCAATGTTAGTCGTACTCACTATAATATATTACCATCAACTCTATTCATTTCCACACTTTTATAATAAACTTTATTAAAAATTCTATATACATTAAGCATCAGCTCCAATTCTCAACTCCCATTCTATTTCTTAATAACCTATACTCTAGAGTTTACCTCCATGAGATTACTAATCATTTTACTTCATATTATTGATACCACACAATATTTGTCCCTTTGTGTCTGGTTTATTTCACTCAACATAATGTCCTCAAAATTCATCCATGTTGTCCTCTGCATCCCAATTTCTTTTCTTCTTATACCTGAATAGTGTTTCATTGTATGCATATACCACATTTTGTTTATCCACTCATTGGTTGATGGACACTTGGGTTGTTTCCATACTTTAACAATTGTGAATAATGCTGCTATGAACATAGGTCTGCAAATGTCAGTTTGTGCCCTTGCTTTCAGTTCTTCTGGATGTACTCCTAGTAGAGGAACTTGTGGATCATATGGCAATTCTACATTTGGCTTACTGAGGAATCACAAACTCTCTTCTACAAAGGCCGCACCATTCTACATTCCCACCAACAGTGAAGGTGTTTTCCTATTTCTCCACATCTTCTCCAGCATTTGTAGTTTTCTGTTTTTAAAATAATGGCCATTCTATAAGGTGTGAAATGATATCTTAGTGTAGTTTTGATCTGCACTTCCCTAATAGCTTATGATGTTATACATTTTTTATGTGCTTTTTGGCCATTTGAATTTCCTCTTTGGAAAAATGTCTATTCAAATCTTTTGCCCATTTTTAATTGGGTTGCTTGTCTTTTTATCATTGGTTTGTATTATCTCTTTATATATCATGGATATCAAGCCCTTATCAGTTATGTGGCTTCCAAATATTTTCTCTCATTGAGTAGTCTGTCTTTTTAACATTCTTGACAAAGTCTTTTGGTGTACAAAAGTGTTTAAATTGTGTACCTTTTATATTTAGGTCTTTGATCCATTTTGAGTTAATTTTTTATAAGGTGTGAGATAGGGGTCTTCCTTCTTTCTTTTGGATATGGATATCCTTTTCTCCAGCTCCATTTGTTGAATAGACTATTTTGATTCTTCTGGATCTTTCTTGAAGACTCAGACTTAGAGGTTTTTTGTCCAACATTTGGGACTCTGCTGAGTGCCTCAGCCTTATACTAGAACAGAAATAAGAGAACTGTGCAGTGAAGCAGTGTGGGGCTTCTGATGGGCATCAGGGCTCAAGGGGCACAGGTCCCCCTTAGCTGTGGTGCATACAAACCTTACAAGGCTTGGTGGTAAGGAGGAGGAGGTGACAAATGCTTGAAGTGATCATTATTTGTTTGTCTACAATTCATTTCTTATTTAAAATTTAATTTCTATTAAAAATTTTATAAGCTTTTTCTGAAAGTAAAACATTTCAGCCATATTCAAAAAGGAAAAAAGATGTTGGAGAGGATATTAGTCAGGCTCTTTAGTTGGAAATAATAGTAAGACACCCAGAATTGCTTTACCCAAAATAAGGAGTTCAGGTTGGGATATTGGGGATCTACAGAAGTGAAGTACTGCAAGAGCCAGGCTGCCCTGAAACCTTGCATCTGAATCAGGGAAATACAATGTCCAGGAAGGATTCTGTCTGTGTCCCATCAGTGAATCAAAAAAGCCCTCTGGGTGTCTGTGGGCAGTTTCCATCTTCTCAGTTTTCTCCTCTGGTGGGTTCATAGCTTTTGGCATCTCTAGTCTAGGTTCTTAAAAAAAGGTTTGAAAAGAGAAGCTTTTGATGTGTGTGTGGCTGGCCTCAAGGAACAGTATTTTGTAACCTACTCATCATGTTCTTCCAAATAAAAAACTGCTATTGCCAATTCAAAGCAGTGGTGACTAGTTTCTTAGAAAATCACTTGCCAAAAAAAGCCAGTGAACCACTATTGAATTTTGTGTTAATAATGTACCCCACAATTTTTTTTGAAAGAATTTATTAGCACTAATAGTTTTCCTGTCAATTCTTTGAGATTCTCTCTATATAGGATCATGTCATCTGTGAATAGAGATAGTTTTACTTCTTCCTTTCAAATTTGGATGCATTTTATTTCTTTTCCTTTTCTAATTTCTCTTGCTTGAACTTCTTGTGCAATGTTGAACCATACTGGTGAAAGCAGACCTTCTTGTTTTGTACCCAGAATTAGGGGGCAAACTTTCAGTCTTTCAGAATTGACATCAATTAACATTGATTGATTTTCTGATGTTGAACTAAGGAAAAATCTTCCTTGGTCATGGTGAGTAATCCTATTAATATGCTGCTGCATTCAGTTTGCCAGTATTTTTGCATTTTTTTTTTGTTTACCCTTATGAGGGTAATTGGCCTCAAATTTTCTTTTCATATGCTTTCTTGACCTGACTTTGGTAACAAGGTAAAGTTAGCCTCATAGAGTAAGTTGGAGATAGCTTTCTCCTCTTCACATGTTTGGAAGAATTTGAGAAGAGATGGTCATTCTTTGAATGTTTGGTAGAATTCACCACTGAAGCCATCTGGTCTTGGACATTTGTTTTTTCACTATTGAATCAATGTCTTTACTTCTTATAGGTTTGTTAAGATTTTCTATTTTTCTTGAGTCACTTTGAAGTATTTGTGTGTTTATGGAAATATGCCTATTTCACCTATATTATCTAATTTTTTGGCATAAAATTGTTCATCATATTACTTTATAATCTTTATTTCTGTAAGATCAATAGTAATGTCTGCAATTTGAATTTTTTTAATAAATCAATTTTATTGATACATATTAATAAACATACAGTATATTCAAAGTGTACAACCAATGGTTTTTGCTGTAATCACATAGTTGTGCTTTCATCATTTCAATCATTATTAGAGCAATTTATTTCAATAATAATAAACAAAAAACAAACAAAAAAACAAGAAAATTCCTCACCTCTCAATCTCTCTATGCTTCCCCCACTGTACATAGTTGCTGATTTTAGTTATTTGCATCAGAGGTTAAGCAGACTAAGCTTGTTTTCCAGATTATCCTTCCTGACAAAGTTACAATGATTTCTAATAACTGATCTCCTTTTGTTCTTCTCAATGTAGTTTAAAAATACTCCCAGAATATACACAGGTATGTTTCTTCAATAAGTTTCATAATCTATTAACTTCCTCATTTATTCATTCATTTGACACAAATTACAGAGTATTTACCATAGATGAGGCATTAGGGGAAACATTGGGGATATATTGATTAGCAAATCATTAATGGTGGTGACAAAGTCTTTTTTCTTTTTCTAGATCAAGTTTCCAGCCTTACTCCTCACATGCCACTGCCTGCTCCCTCCCCTCTCCTCACTACCTTGAAACCAATCTTGCAGCTGTAGGACTGCAGAGAAAAACAACTGTGCCTGAAGGGGAGAAAAGGGAAAAAGACAACTTCAGATCCCAGCTATTCCAAATATCAAATCATCTTGACCTCTCCCTTCTCTCTCCCCTTCACCCCTGATATCCAAGTGCCTGAGAAGTTCCTATTTGGGTTGTTCCTTATATTCCTCCTCCAGGTGTCTTAATTACAGCAAAGAAAAACATTCCAAATGAAGTGGTGTTAATCACAACCTCAGAAAATCCCTACCCCCTCCCTGTGGAACTCTGGAACCAAACTATCCTAAGTGCAACCTCAATAAATTCCTCAATCATCTCAGTGATCAACCCCCATTACTATCTTCCAGAGCTTTTTCCCCAACCTTTTAATACCTTGCTGTTTCTGTTTCAATGAAGTTGAGTTCTACACTCTCATCCCTGTGTAGAAGCCTGCTGAAAGAAGTCATCCTTGGCTGTTTAATATTGTCTGGTGCAGTTTTGTCTTTGGCAGTCATTACTTTTTGATTATTCAAAGAATCGCACCAATAAGCATTTGACACTGTGACAAGATTTATGAAAAATATTAACACATACTATAAAAAGGAGTAGAGGCAACTAGTGATAGTAACTAAAGATACCAGATTAAGTAATGCTTTTCTGGAGTAGTTAGTGGTGGTAGAAGTGATTGAAGGAAATCTAAATATTTGTTTCATCTTTTGGTGAATAAAATGATAGGTTTTGATTCACAAATGTGTGGATGGAGAGAGATGGAAGGTAACATGAATATTTTCCTCAGACACCATTGGAATGTTTTCTCTCATATAGTTTTACAAGAAGATCTCTATAGTCTAGCTATGGAATTACAAGTATAGGTGTTTGATGCTTAGATGCAGAGACCTCCTTACCTGACAGAGAATCATAGGAATATTGACTACTTTCACCTGTGCTGCATTCAATGCCATCTGTTCTTTCCCCTCACCTCCACCCTATGACTCAGGAGAGAGTTGTAAATATTCTATGAGGAATGGTGTGTGGTTTTATGGCTAGGCAAAAATCTCTGTATTATTCTCAAACTAGGGTGGTGAGGAATGGACCACTTCTGCCCAAAACGTTTAGAAGAAATTGGGATTTCAAGGTCTTTTAAGAACATTGATGCATGTGCCTTTATCTACAGTCTCAGCATCTCATTGATTCCTAAATAAGGCCATTCATTTGACAAACCCCATTTGCTGGGATTGAGGATTCTGCCTTCACTGGTGTTTTACTCCCTTCCAACTTAAACTCTGAGCTTGATCTTCAGGTTGTCTTCTGTCTTGTTCCAGGGGATGAGAGTCTCATCATCTACTGCCAAAGAGGTCATCTTGCTTTTACACTTATCATTACATTAGTCATTAATTACAATTGGTCTTTTATATTCTCTTAAAAAATGCATTAGTAGTAGCCAGCAATAGCCATCCAATTCCATTGTCCTTAAATGACTACTACCCTGACTTTCAGAGATGCCTGAAATATTGCATGCCACTGTGTATCCTCTTCTAGTTCCCCAGGGGTGAAAGTTTTTACAATTGCACTCCTACTGGACCAGGGGCTGTCAGTTCTGGACCTACGTTTAATGAGAAGGTCCTCATTCCCTGTCAGTGAGAAATGACTGCACTCCAAGGTCACATTTTAGAGTTTATTTCCTAAAATTATCCCACTTCTTTACCAACTTCATAGGTCAAGTTCCTTGGTACTACTATACTCTGAGATATGACTGTAGGAGTTTATTGAGGAGGACTTTCAGGAAGGGTCAGTGAGGAAACAAGATTGGGGGAAAAGAGAAGTTCAGTTGCAGGGCACTTGAGACAGTGGACTCAGCTAATCTCGCAAGAAGTGTGATGATTAAGTTTCATGTGTCAACTTGACTAGGTTATGGTGTCTAATTGTTTGGTCAAGCAAGCACTGGCCTGATTGCTTCTGTAAGGGTATTTGGTGGATTTAAATCATTAGTCAGTTTATTGCATCTATAGCTGATTACATCTACAATCAAAAAAACAGATTGCCTTCATGAATGAGAAAAATTGTATCCAATAAGTTGAAGGCCTTAAAAGGAAGAGTGATGAATTCAACAGCCAGACAGAAGAATTTCTATGTCTACTTCAGCCCACCAGATTCTCCTGGGGAATTCAATAGCACATTCATCAGAGTTTTCTCCTTTTGGTTCTGTTTCTCTGGAGAACATTGACTAATACAAGGAGCTCTGGAGCTGGTGTGGCCCCTGAAAGATGACCTGAATTGAGAAACAGGGATGTGCTTTCTACCTTTGGATCAAATGGTTTCTAGGTGTATGCTATACCTGGGGATAGGGGATAATTTGGGGCTCCTTTTACCCAAAATACCTAGTGGCCACTAAGAGCTATCCCAATCCATACGAAGGGTCACTTTCACTTCCCCAAGGCAATTACTGTGGAGGGAATCAACTGTGAGCTGATACTTCCAGAATCTGGTGGAATAAGTGCATTGATCAAGAATTAACTACAGGTAGGTTATCCAGGGGCAACCAGAACTGATAACCCAAAGCATGAGACATTCACTGCTAAAAATGGAACTGTCCAAATCAAACCAGGATGGTTGTTACCTTGGAAGACCTAACCTTAATGTGAAAGAATATCTCTGTTCATGGATAGGAAGACTAAACATCATTAAGATGTCTATCTTACCCAAACTGATATAAAGATTTAACCCATTCCCAATAAAAATTAACACAGCATTTTTTACTGAATTGGAAAAAGTAACTATGAAATATATTTGGAAGGGTAAGAGGTCCCAAATAGCCAAAGACATACTGAAAAAGAAAAATGAAATCAGAGGAATCACACTACCTGACTTTAAAATGCACTAAAAAGCTACAGTGGTGAAAAATGCATGGTATTGGCAAAAGGATACTTATCAATGGAACCAAATTGAGATTTCTGATATAGATCCTCACATATACAGTCATCTGATATTTGACAATGCCATCAAGCCCACTCAACTAGGAGAAAATGGTTTCTTCAGCAAATGGTGCTTGGAGAACTGGATATCCAAAATTATCCCACTTCCAATAGAATGAGAGAGGAACACCATCTCACATCTTATACAAAAATTAACTCAAGATGGAGCAAAGATCTAAATAGAAGAGCCAAGACCATAAAGACCTTAAAAGATAAGGTAGGGAAACATCTACAGGACCTTGTAATAAGAAATGATTTCATGAACTTCACACTCAAAGCCTGAGCAGCAAAAGAAAAAATAGATAAATGGGACCTCCTCAAAATTAAAAACTTTTGCACCTCAAAAGAGTTTGTCAACAAAGTGAAAAAGCAGCCTATTCAATGGAAGAAACTATTTTGTAATCATACATCTGATAGGGGCCTAATATCCAGCATAAATAAAGAAATCATACACCTCAATAATAAAAAGACAAACAACCCACTTAAAAATGGGCAAGTGATTTGAATAGACACTTCTCCAAAGAAGAAATACAAATGGCTAAAAAGTATATGAAAAGATGCTCAACATCACTATTAGAGAAATGCAAATCAAAACTACAATAAGATACCATCTTACACCAATTAGACTGGCAGCTATTAAAGAAACAGAGGACTACAACTGTTGGAGAGGATGTGGAGGAATGGGAACACTTATCCAATGCTGTTGGGAATGTAGAATGGTGCAGCCATTGTGGAGGACAGTTGGGCAGTTCCTCAGAAAAACTAACTGTAGATCTGCCAAATGATCCAGCAATTCCACTGCTGAGTATATACCCAGAAGAATTGAAAGCAAGGACACAGATATATGCACACCAATGCTCATAGTGGCATTATTCACTATTGCCAAAAGTTGGAATCAATCCAAATGCCCAACAACTGATGAATGAATAGACAAAATGTGGTATGAACATACAATGGAATATTACTCAGCAGTAAGAAAGTGTACAGTACTAACACACAGGACAACATGGATGAACCTTCAGGACCTTATGTTGAGTGAAGGAAGCCAGGCATTGAAGGACAAATATTACATGACCTCACTGATATAAATTAAGCAAACTGAGCTGACTCACAGAGATACGTCAGGAAATTGAAAGGGAGAAGAAGGCTGTAAGCCAACACCCATATGGCTGAAATCTATGACAAGTTGGAAGCATGTAGTTGTGCAGTGAAAGGACATGACAAGGGTATATTGATAATACTGGGTTAAGTGGTGCAAGTTTGACGGGGGGGCAGGGTGGGGAAGATGGGTTGGATTGTCCATGGAACTTGGGGGAGTGTTTGGGAAGGAGCAGGTGGACACTGGGGATTGGGAGGTACGTGGTTGAAATTACAATGTTGAGAATGCTCATTTGGTAATATGAAAAGGAAGTGTTATTTTTTTAGGGTGTTGGAAGGGATCATTCAGGCCAGCGTGCACCTGGGGCAGGCTTCTAGGGAGTATGTGAGTGATCATTTTGGCATAGTATGTTGCATCAGTGGGTAGAGATCCACATAATGAGCAGGAAGGTTTTGGAATTCAATCCTAGGGAGGCCCCCTGTGTTCTCAAACAGAGGGACGAAAGTCACTTGAGAGCATCAGCAGTGCCTAATAGGGGAGGACAGACCAGTGTGTCAAGCCCTCAGTGAAGATGCATGCAACTATGAATCTTGCCGTTCAAGGAGTGAAGCCTGGTGGTCCCAATGGGCCTGAAGGGGAGGGGTAGGGAGGAATAAAACAGATGGAACAGGGACATTTTGGGGTGTTGGAAGTGTTCTGCAAGATCTTGCAAAGATGGATACAGGCCACATTAAATTTTATCAGATCTTATAAAAGTATATGGTCCAAAATGTAAATCATAATGTGAACCATTGATGATGGTTAGTAGCTGTGTTTCAATATTTGTGTGCCAATTGTAACAAATGTACCATACACATATAAAATGTTATTGATGAGGGAAACAGGAAAAGGGGGAGGATGTTGGGTATATGGGAGTATCCTGTATTCTGTACATAACTCTACTGTGACCTAAAACTTTGAAGAAAAAAATGAAAAAAAAAAAAAAAAAAAAGACACTGGTGGAATAAATGGAAGAAAATGTCACTGTACATACAGGACAACTGTCTTACAGTGGTGTAAGGCAAATATTTTTCACCATTTTTAATATTCCAATTTTTATAAATATTATTCTATTTTTACTTTTTATTAATTTTTCTATATTTTACTTCTTATGTATAAAGCTATCATTACTATTTCATTTTCTTATTAATTATATGTGGTTATTTTATTATCTTCATTTTTGAAGAAGTTTTAGATGGCAGAAGGGTTACAAATCTGGCAGAGGAACATCACTGGTGTGGGGTGTCATTGAGGGGGGATACATTGGAGGAAGTTCACCTGGGTATACATATAAGGCATACAAATATGTTCAAATGCTCATGGGGCATTGTCACAGTGCGTGGAGATTTATACAATAACCAAAAGAATATCAAATTCCCATCTGGGAGTGCTCTGCCACATTCTCTAATGGAACAAGAATGCCCCAAGTAGATGGACAATGACTAGTGAAGAAGGATGGTCCACTGATGGACCCTTGACATTGATGACTGTGCTTATGAACCTTTACTCTTGAAATTGAAACTTAGCCTAGTGACATAAGTTGCCTAAGAGCTACCTACAGGGAACCTTCTTGTTGCTCAAATGTGGCCTCTCTCTAAGCTGAATTCAGCATATAAAAGCAATAACTTCCCCCCAGCATGGGACATGACTCCTGGAGATAAGCCTTCCTGGCACCAAGGGCTTGCTACAAAGTACCAACAAGCAATGATTGTGGAAAAAAAAAAACCAAAAACTCCCACCTTGACCAAAAGGGGGAAAAGCTAAAGACAAATGAGTTTGTATGGCTAAGAGACTTCAAATTGAGTAAGGAGGCCATCCAGGAGGTAGTACCTACGCACATCTCAACAGGATCTCATTGACAGCCAAAGTAGATATGACCCCAAAAAGTGAAGCTCTTCAGGGATATGGAGACATCCAGACACTATAGCCAGGAAAGACAGCTCAGGAATTTGTCCCCTTCTCAGTGGGACCTAATCTGGTATTTATGCTCCCCAGTGTGAATTGAGTTATACTCTGCAGTGGTTTCTCTATGCATGACTCTTCTGTCCTTCTATTTGAATCTATAATTAGGTTGTTTGTCCATATCTCCTCCCCATGAGTCCATTGAACTGGAGAGTAGGTGTTGCAACTCCGTTGAGATTCAGGGCTCACTTGGCACATGGGCAGCTCAAAGATTAAAGTCTCTTGGATGTACACCTACCAACTCTAGTACTAATTATAGGTTCTTAAATTTGAGAAGTTGTAAGTTAACAAAACAATCATGCATACCATGGTGTGTACTTCTGTACATTGCCACACGATCAACACCATACATTATTGTGACACATTTGTTATAAATGATGAAAGAACGTCATCATAATATTACTGCTTTCTATAGTCCATAGCTTATATTTGGTGTATTTTTTTAAACAGATCAATTTTATTGATGCATATCTATAAAGCATAAATTCATCCAAAG
The DNA here is from genome assembly GCA_029593785.1 of Cabassous unicinctus. Classification (NCBI taxonomy): domain Eukaryota; kingdom Metazoa; phylum Chordata; class Mammalia; order Cingulata; family Chlamyphoridae; genus Cabassous; species Cabassous unicinctus. The sequence goes on from JAQZBX010023632.1 coordinate 12,334, forward strand.
TGTCAAATAAATGGTGTTCAGTGTAATCACATATTCATGTATTTATCACTTCATTCTTAGAGCACTTTCATTATTCCAATAACAATAATAAACAAAAAGAAATAAACTGCTATTCTTTTTTCCTTTTCTCTAGTATATTTGTATTTATATTTTGTAAAAACAGTCATATATGCAGTATCACCCATATTCATGTTTTACATGAAGTTTTACTATCTTATTCAGTTCCATGTTACAGTTTTTAGCTTTCCTTCTAGTAATAAACATGACTTTCCCTTTCTGCCACTCTCATATCCATATACTAGCTCTGCTAGTTACAAACACCATTATATGCTTTCACCATTTCTATTCAGTTCCAAAGGTTACAAGCAAAGTTTTTACCAATTCTGTACAGATTAACCCTCAACTTTCCATTCTCTACCCTCCTTCTATTTTCTGTTGACCTATATTGTAATGATTAACTCCATGAGTTTACCCAATATAATTACCCAATAGGGCAACCATACAGTATTTGTCCTTTTATGTATGGCTTGCTTCACTCAACATTATGTCCTCCAGATTCATCCATGTTGTCATATGTTTCACTAGTTCATTTCTTCTTACCACTGCATAATATTCCATCATGTGTATACACTATAATTTGTTTATCCATTCATCAGTTAATGGACATCTGGGTTGCTTCCAACTTTTAGCAATCATGAATAATGCTGCTATAAACATTGGTGTGCAGATGTCTGTTCATGTCTCTGCTCCCAGTTCTTTTGTGTGTATACCTAGTTATCGTATTGCCAGCTTTCATGACAAGTATATATCCAACTTCCTTAGGAACTGCCAAACAGTCCCCCACAGTGGCTGTACCATTCTACATTCTTACCAACAGTGAATAAGCATTTCTATCTCTCCACATCCTCTCCAATATTTACATTTTTCCAACTTTTTAAAAGCAGCCAGTCTAATAGCTCTGAAATTATATCTCATTGTAGTTTTTAAAAAATCAATTTTATTGATACATATTAACAAAGCATACAATTCCTCCAAGGTGTACAATCAATAGTATTTGTTATAATCTCAAAGCTGTGCATTCATCATTTCACTCATTATTAGAGCATTTTCATTATTTCAATAAAAATAATAAACAAAAAACAGACAAAGAAACAAACAAGAAAATTCCTCACCTCTCAATCTCTCTATGCTCCCCCCCACTGTACATAGCTGCTCTTTCTGGCTAATCCATCCAAAGCGTAAAATCAATGGCTTTTAGAATAATCACAATGTTGTACATTCATCATTTAAAAATTCTATAACAATTTCATTATTCCAAAAAGAAAGACTCCAAACTTCCTTCCTCAGACCTACAAATATAATCTTTCATCTTTATGAATTGATTTATATTTACATTTTATGTAAATGGCATCATACAATATGTAGTACTCTGTAATTGGTCTCTTTCACTTAGTATAATTTTTTTTTGTCTGATAGTAACATTGTGTATTATTAATTTACATTTGTTCAGCTTCAAGGAAAAATGGTCTTATATATGCAATTTTACCCATATTCATATTTCACATAATATATTTCGTTCATAATAGGGCAATCATACAATATTTTTCCTTTTGTGTCTGGCCTGCTTCACTCAACATAATGTCCTCCAGGTTCATCCATGTTTTCATATATTTCATAACTTCATTTCTTCTTACCACTGCATAATATTCCATAGTGTGTATACTCCAAAATTTGTTTATCCATTCATCAAGTTGATGGACACCTGGGCTGTTTCCAACTCTTGGCTATCATGAATAAGGCTGTATCAACATTGGTGTGCAGATATTCATGTCACTGCTCTCAGTTCTTTTGGGTATATACCTAGCAACAATATTGCTGGGTCCCATGGCAAATCTATGTTCAACTTCATTAGGAACTGCCAAACAGTCCTCCACAGTGGCTGTACTATTCTACATTCCCATCAACAATGAATAAGTGTTTCTTTCTCTCTACATCCTATCCAATATTTATGGTTTTCCAACTTTTTAATAGTGGTCAGTCGAATGGGTGTGAAATGATATCTCATTGTAGTTTTCATTTGCATTTCCTAACCACTAGTGACGTTGAACATTTTTTCATGTGCTTTTTGCCATTTATATTCTTTGGACAATGTCATTTCAAATCTTTTGCTCATTTTTTAATCAGGTAGTTTGCCTTTTTATTGTCAAGTTGTTTGATCTCTTTGTATACCATAGATATTAAATCCTTATTAGACATATGATTTCCAAATATTTTCTCCCATTGATTTGGCTGCCTTTTCATACTTTCGACAAAGTCCTTTGAGGTGCAAAAGTGTTTGATTTTAAGGAGGTCCCATTTATCAAATTTTTATTTCTTGTTTGTGCTTTGGGTGTAAGGTTTAAGAAACTACCACCTACCACAAGACCTTTAAGATATTTTCCTACATTTTCTTCTAGGAGTTTTACCTTTGTCACTTTTATATTTAGGTCCTTGATCCATTCTGAGTTAATTTTTGTGTAAGGTGTGAGATAGGGGTCTTCTTTCTTTCTTTTGGATATGGATATCCAGTTCTCCCAGCACTATTTGTTGAATAGACTGTTGAAAAGACAAGTTGGGTGGGCTTGACCACCTTGTCAAATATCCTTTGACTATAGATATGAGGGTATATTTCTGAGTTCTCAATTCAATGTGTCTGTCTTTATGTCAGTACCATGCTATTTTTTTTTTATCACTGTAGCTAAGTAATATACTTTATTTTTTAATTTTAAAGAAACTTTGATTACATAAATGTTAGTCCAGAAGTGAGAATCATCCAACTTTGTTCTTTCTTAAGAAATTTTTGGCTCCTTGGGGCCACTTACCCTTCCAAATAAATTTGATAATTTGATTTTCCATTTTTTCAAAAAGGCTGTTGGGATTTTTATTGGGATTGCATTGAATCTATAAATTGGTTTGGGCAGAATTGACATCTTAATGATATTCGGTCTTCCAATGCATGATTAGAACAGATGGTTTCACATCAATCAAAGAAGATATAAAACAAATCTTTCTCAAAGTCTTCCAAAAAATTGAACAGGAAGAAATACAACGAAACTCATTCTATGAGGCCTACATCACCCTTATATCAAAACCAAATAAAGATACTATGAAAAGAGAAAATTACAGACCAATTTTCTAATGAATATAGATGCAAAAATCATCAACAAAATGTTTTCTAACCAAATCCAAAAGCATATTAAGAGAACAATACACCACAATCAAGTGAGTTATATACCTGGTATCTAAGGATTGTTCAGCATAAGAAAATCAATTATTGTAACAAACCACAATAAAAAATTGAAGAAGAAAAAAATCACATGATCATCTCAATTTCTGTAGAAAAGGCATCTGACAAAATACAACATCGTTTTTTGGTTTAAAAAAATCTGAAAAAATAGGAATAAAAGGAAACTTTCTCAACATGATAAAGTACATGTAAGAAAACCAAAAACTAAAATGATACTCAATGGTAGGTGAAAGACTGAAAGCTTTCCTGTTGAGATCAGGAGCAAGACAATGATGCCCACTGTCACAGCTGTTACTCAATATATGCTAGATGTTCTAGCCAGAACAATGAGGCAAGAAAAAGAAATAAACATCACCCAAGTAAAAGAAGTAAAACTCACTATTCACTGATGATATGATCTTATACCTAGAAAATTTCCCAAAACTCCACAGCATACCTACTAGACCTAATAGACAACCTCAACAAAGTGGCAGGATATGCAAAATTCATAGGGTTTCCTTACACTACTGAGCAACCTGAGGAGGAAGTAAAAAATATTGACTAAAAGGATAAAATATTTAGGAATAAATTAACTGAGGATATAAAAGACCTCTATTCAGAAAACTACAAAACATGGCTGAAAGAAACCAAAAGGACCTAAATAAATGGAAGGACATTCCATGTTCATGTACTGGAAGACTAAATATCATGAAGATGTCAATTCTACCCAGTCTTATTTACAGATTCAACACAATCCCAATGAAAATTATAACAGCTGTTTTGCAAAAATTGAAAAGTAAATTTCCAAATTTATTTGTAAGGTTAGTGGACCTGAATAGTCAAAAATATTTTTTAAATGAAGAACAAAGTTGGAGAACTCTCATTTCCTAACTTTAAGCACATTATTTTGCAACAGTATTTAAAAAACATGGCAATGCCATAAAGATAGACATATTGACCAATGGAATCAAATTGAGAATTCAGAAATAGAGCCTCACATCTAGTCAAGTGGTTTTTGAAAAGTGTGTCCAACCCACCTAGCTAGGTTAATATCAGGGTATTCAATCAATGGTGCTTAGAGAACTGGATATCCATAGCTAAAAGAAAGAAAGAGGACCCCTATCTTACACCTTATACAAAAATTAACTCAAAACAGATCAAGTTCACAACAGGAGGGTTTGTGGGAAAAATACACCAAAATAGGGAATTTGGGGAAGATTACATTGTACTAACAGGCAGGGCTCAATGCTTTCACAAAAATAATGGAAAAAGAGCCAAAAGATGTCCCAGAGACTTGCTTTGGGTGTCAGCAGACCAGGACAGTGCTACACCACTTCCAGGAGGGTGATGGACAGAGAAATGAAGAAGATGAAACAACAAATATGAGTTATCATGTCCCCTTGGTTGCTGGGAAGGGCTTCCCTCCCCCACACTCAAGATATTAAGCTGGGGTAACATCCTGGCTCACTGCAGCTGACACAGAGGAACCCATATCTTCTTCTCTGCCAGCTGTTTCAAGCTAAAAGGGAGAGGGAGTCAGGGGGATTTACTTCAGTGAATTCAGCCAGCAGAGTCCGCTTTGAATCTCTGCTCTGGAGATACAATACAGGAACAGAAGAAAGTGGAGACCAAGACAGCTCCGTGGAAAGGTGCATGGAAAAGCACCATCTGCTGGCTGGTCTGGAAATTGCATGGACAAAAACTATTTATGGTACAACATTATCACCATTAGACAGAAGATCTTGACAGAGAGTAAAGAAACAAAGACGTTGAGTAATATATTAGAGAATCTGGACCTAATAGACATACACAGAACATTACACCCAAATACAGCAGGATATACATTCTTCTCAAGTGCACATGTACATTCTCCAGAATAGACCACATTCTAGGCCACATTACAACTCTCAATGAATTCAGAAAGATTGAAGTTATACAAAGTAATTTCTCTGACCACAATGGAAGGAAGCTGGATATCAGTAAGAGACAGAGAACCAGATTAGGCACAAAAATACGGAAGTTGAACAACACACTCTTGGACAAACAGTGGATCAAGGAAGAAATCACACAAAAAATTAGTAACTGCCTTGAAATGAGTGAAAATGACAACACAAGATATCAAAACCTATGGGATGCAGCAAAAGTTGTAGAGAGGGAAATTCATAGCCATAAATGCCTATATTAAAAAAGAAAGTGGTAAAATCAAAGACCTAACTGCACACCTGGAGGAATTAGAAAAAGAATAACTAACTCCACAGGAAGTGGAAAGAAGGAAATAACAAAGATTAAAGCAGAACTAAATGAAATTGAAAATAAGGAAGCACTAGAAAAAATAAAGAAAACCAAAGATGGTTCTTTGAGAAGACCAATAAAATTGACAAATCCTTATCTAGGCTAACAAAGGAAAAAAAGAGACAAGAAGCAAATACACAAAATAAGAAAAGAGGAAAGAGATATCACCACTGACCCCACAAAAATAAAGAGAATAGTAAGAAGATACTTTGAAAAATTGTATGTCAACAAGATGGATAATTTGGGGGAAGTGGACAAATTCCTAGAAACACACAAGCAGCCTACATTGATGAAAGAAAAAATTGAACTCAACAGACATATCACAACTAACAAGATAGAATTAGTTATCAATAATCTCCCAACTAAGAAGACACCAGGACCTGATGGCTTCACAGGTGAATTCTACCAAACATTCTAGAAACAACTAACACCAATCCTGCTTAAACTCTTCCAAAAAATAGAAATGGAAGGAATATTGACTAACCCATTCTATAATGCCAACATCACCCTAATACCAAAGCCAAACAAATATGCCACAAAAAAGGAAAACTATAGACCTATTACTCTAATGAACTTTGATGCCAAAATCCTCAAAATACTTTCTAATCATATTCAACAACACATCAAACAAATTATAAACCATGACCAAGTGTGTTTCTTCCCTGGTATGCAAGGATGGTTCAACATAAGAAAATCACTTAATGTAACACACACATAAACAGATCAAAGGAAAAAAATCAAATGATTATCTCTATAGATGCAGCAAAAGCATTTGACAAAATACAACACCATTTCCTGATTTAAAAAAACACTAAAAAATATAGGAATAGTAGGAAACTTCTTCAACATGATAAAGGCTATATATGAAAAACTCACAGCTAACATCATATTCAATGGAGAATTCCTAAAATCTTTCCCTCTAAGATTGAGAACAAGACAAGGATGTCCACTTTCACCCCGCCTATTTAACATTGTGTTAGAAGTACTTGCTTGAGCATTTAGAGAAGAAAAAGATATAAAAGGCATCCAAATTAGAAAGGAAGAAGTAAAAATTTCACTATTTGCAGCAACATGATCTTATACATAGAAAGCCCTGAGAAATGAACAACAAAACTTCTAGAGATTATAAATGAGTTCAGTAAAGTCGCAGATTATAAGATCAATGTGCAACAATCATTAGCATTTTTGTACACTAATAATGAGTAATCTGAGGAGCAAATCAAGAAAAAAAAATCCCATTTACTATAGCAACTAAAGGAATCAAATAATTAGGAATAAAGTTAACTAAATATGTAAATGACTTATACAAAGAAAACTACACAGCACTGTTAAAGGAAATCAAAGAAGACTTAAATAAATGGAAGAATGTTCCCTGTTCATGGATAGGAAGACTAAACATCATTAGGATATCTATTCTACTCAAAGTGATATACAGATTTAACCAAATCCGATTAAAAATCAACACAGCATTTTTTACTGAATTGGAAAAACTAACTATGAAATTTATCTGGAAGGGCAAGATGTTCCAATTAGCCAAAGACGTATTGAAAAGGAAAAATGAAATTGGAGGAATCACACTACCTGACTTTAAAACATAATACAAAGCTAGAGTGGTCCAAACTGCAAGGTAATGGCACAATATACATATTTGTGGGAACCCTCTGACCTTTATAACTAAGAAATAGATTGAAGGCCTGTTTCTTTGCCCTCACAGAGAAATCACCACTATCAGTCCCTGCCATAAATAGGAACATTCTTGCTTTGCTCTGTTAATCAGTTATCTTAGACCTTTGCCAGCCACCCATCTCCTATGTATATCACTAAATGTTTCTGTAATCTTGCTACCCCATTATCAGACTGGAATTCTTCTGATGTTATTTATGACCCCTCATGTGCATGATAACTGCCTGCTCCCCTGTACATGCACCCTGACCTTTTGCTATGTGAAAATCTACACAAAAGGAATTGAGAAGTGATTTATAATGGCTCAATATTAAAGGTCATATAAAAAAAGAAGAAAATAATGGAGAAAAGGAGGGACCAAAAAAGTATATCTTATATAAAACAATTAACAAAATGGTAGAAGTAAGTCTTGCCTTGTCTTAATTACCTTAAATGCAAATTGATTCAGTTCCATTTTAGTGTGCCAGGCTTCTATGACAAATAGCACACAATGAGTTGGCTTACACAATGTGAATTTATTGTTTCACTGTTTTAGAGGATAGAAGACTTATTTTTTCCTGTGTTCAGTAACTTTCTGGTGCTGGCTTGCCACAATCCTTGAGGTTTCTTGACCTGTATCCCAGCCTCGCTTCCCATGGCAATGTCCACTCCTTTCTTCTCTGGGTTCTTGCTAACTTCCTACTTCTCCCCATGGCATTCTTCATTTAAGGCCTCCAGTAAACTGAATTAAGACCCACCCTCATTTATGTGGGCCTTTCCTTGATTAAAAATAATGTCTTTATAAGGTCTCACTTGGAATGAGTTCACACCTACAGGGATACAGATTAAGATTAAGAACATGTCTAAACTGGGGTAGATAAACTGACCACATTTTCCAATAAAAAGGCAGAGATTGGCAGAATGGATAAAAGAACATGCCCCATAAACTCAACTCCTCATTGGTTAAAGTTTTATCATCAGAATGCAGCAATCCAGTCACATCTTCAGGTTCTACTTCTAATTCGAGTTCTCTTGCTATTTTTACCAAATCTGCAGTTATTTCCTCCACTGAAGTCTTGAAGCCCTCAAAATCATTTATGAGGTTTGGAATCTACTTCTTCCAAACCCCTGTTAATATTTATATTTTACCTTCTCTCATGAATCAAATGTTTTTTAATGGAATCTAGAAGGGTGAGTCTTTTCCAGAAGGTTTTTAACTTACTTTGCCTAGGTCCATCACAGGAATCACTATCTATGGCAGCACATTGTGTTAGCAGGCATGAAAACACTAATCTCAATGTACTCCTTCCTCAGAGCTCTTAGGGGACCAGGATCATCATCAATGAGCAGTAATACAGTACAAGGGGATCATGGAAATGGACCTTCCTCATTCGGCCTCCTTTTATTAACATCCCTTTTTCTGGAGTGCCAGAAGATAAGGCACTTGGTCAGACCTTGAACATCTGCCTTGTAGGCCAAAACACTGCTTGGAGAGTGAGAGGAACAAAGAATCCAGCCAATAAGCACCTTGTTTGCCCAGGAAATGGTACACATTATGCAAATTAGCAAGGAACCTGTTGGCAGGACTGTGGCATTGTTGTTTCCATGGCAACATGCTTTGTTGTCCAGTTTCTGTCACTGATTAGTGAGATCCCTGGGCTTGACTATCCAGTCAGGGAATCCTAGCCAGTTGTTCCTGAATTGGGACAGGTTGTGTGGGATCCTAGAGCCCTGCTTTAGAACTTTTCTGCCACAGGGGCTAGGACCCAGCTAATAGACTTGAGGGCCTCAATCAGCAAAGTTATGTACACAGAATCACCTGGTCCCCTCCACCACCTTCCCACATCTCTACCTCTCCCCTCCCTTATATGCTCAACCTCACTCTCACATTTTCCCTAGCCAATTAAAAAGGAATTTGAGCTCATATTAACCTGTCCCCTAGCTAGCTTATGTGGACAGAGTTGGAACCATGATTGGCCCTGGGAACTCTGGAACCCCAGGACAGTCCTGCCAAGCAGTAGCTACAGCCCTCTGGATTTGGAGCAGCCCCAAATGCTCAGTTTTCTATCCTGGAGGAGTGACTAAAGGCCAGTATTGAAGGACAGGGCTTACCTTTGGTCCAGGGGTTAGTAGCAGCATGGAACACTTACAGAGGACTTATTGTATGTCCACCACCATCTAGACACTATACAGATATTCTGTCATTTAATCTTCATGACAAAATGATGAACTTGATAATATCATTATCACGATTTTATCAAAGAGGTTGTAGACTAAATCTTTCTGTTACAGTCACACATTCAGTTCTTGGAGGGACAGAAACACAATCCACACCTGAGACCCCAGATCTCATGATCTTCCCCAGCAGGCCCTGAAAGAATGGAAAGGATAGCTTGGGAGATATCACAGGAACTTTGGGGCATAGCATCAGGTGATTCAGCTGGAGGAAAAGAAGGCTTCAGGTGATCCAGGTCCCCTTACCCCTAGGAAGGTCTGCCTGGCTTCCCATAGGCTCTGGGCCTACCCAGATGACTGGAAATGAGAATCCTGCAAGACCAGGGCTGTCTAGAAGCAAAGGGGCACAACACCCCACCTGGCCCAGTTAGCTGAAGGAGTCGCCCACACACCTCCCTGGTCATCTTACTCTTGGAACTGCCCTGGTAATGAAGTTTCTTTCTTACATTTCCTGAATATATATATTTTCCACAATGAATAATGTACTTTTATAAGTTCTTTAGCTTATTTCAATAGATCAGGATATTTTTTACAAGCCCCTTTTTACTCTCAAAATTATATGTGAGAATTGTACTTTTTTGACAAGTACCACTTAAAACAATAAAAAGGTAATGTTTCTGGGTATGTGGGTTGTTTTTGGGCACTTAGAAAAATGACAGAAATACAGGACAGAATCCATTTTCCTTAAATGCATCTACATGACTTAATTAGAGAGGAAAAGTGTGTTAAAGATATAAATACATGTTGGTTTGTATCCATATTAAGCAGGGTGTGTGTTTTGGAGTATATGATTGATGAGGTTATGGACTTTATAGAAAAATAGAAAACCATCAAAGTCCTGAGTTCTTGAGTGTGGTAACCACACTCCAAGTAGAAACATGAATACATTAGTTTTAACATATATTTGGGTGGTAGAGAAGCATGCCTCCTTAATTTGATAAGTTAGTTATTAAGCTCAAAGTAATTGTTTAATCTTAACTGCACAGAAGGTCAGGTTATTGTGCATATGGAATTTCTCTGGGGTTATATTCCATAAGTAATGGTGAAAGGGATACTTGTTTCACCTTATTGTCATAGAGTTTTATTTTTGTGAAATTAATTCATGGGGTAGACATGCAATAAAGAAAGATACGAACAAACTGATAAATGCACCCTGACAAATTTGATGAGTGACCTGAAGGAATAGTAGAGTCATAATTATACCAATAGGGAGGAGAAAGGGAAGGTTAACTTGGGGGGTAAAATTCAGAGAATGGATATCTGAGGAATTGTCATTCGTATGAGAATGTAGGAAAATGAGTGTGTGGTAAAAATGTGTGTGTAGAGATTAGAGTAGGAATGAAAGTTGACAGTAATGCTCAACGTAGAGATAACATCATGCTCCTTTGTGTTTGTGTGGTTCTGAGAGGGTGTATCAAAGATTAATCTCCAGATTTTTGAGGAGCTATTAACTACTATTGGAGACTTGAAGAAGATTATTCTTTACTTATGGGGTGAAAATTATTTGCTTCAGTTCGAGATGTTTTTCAGTTTAGAAGTTTGTAATACGCATGAGCAGAGTTTAAAGCTTAGAAATAAAATTCAGGCAATAGTTTTGAACACAGCACAGAAGAGGCTTTGCAAAAATGGAAGGAATTAAAGAAATGCATGAGATTTCCAAGACATTATGTAACATTTGGTTTTGAGATGCTTCAAAAGTATTGCTTTAAAATTTCTTGATGAAGACATTGGGAAGGAGTGACTATAATAAGTTGAAGACAGTCAAAAGCCTCAGATATTTAAAAAAATCCTAAGAAAAACAAAGTTCCCCCAAAGAATTTGTGTTCCAATTCTAATTTCATTCCAAATAATGAAATCCATTGGATTTAATTTTGAGGAGATCACTGGTGATCTTAAACGTCTTTGTTTATGGTGAAATCATAAGTTACATTAGAAATTCACAGGGTGAGGGGATGTGAGAAAATGGTAACTAGATGTAGATGGCTCTGTACTTTAGATTGTAAAGAGGATAAAAATGGACAGGAGCTGGGAGAACATAGTTTCAGAGGTGGTTTGAGTTTCAAAATGTAAGATAATGTGTTTAAATCATGAAAGATGGATGGAAAATATATGGAGAGGTTGCTGGTAAAGAGGATGTAGTATATATTCAATAATTCAACTTTACCGAGAATGTAAAAAAGAAATTCATTTAGAGAGATTGGATGGCCAGGGGTAGAAACGATTGTTAAGTTTAATTTTACTTTTCACAGAGGAGAAGTAACTGAAGGTAATGAATATATGAGTATTTGTAGATATCATACTAAAGATTACTCTCCGGATTTTTGAAGAACTACTAGGTACTATTGGAGACTTGAGGAAGATTATTCTTTACTTGTGGGGTGAAAATTAATTACTTCAGTCTGAGATAGTTTTCCAGATCAATTAATTCCTCTGTGTAGTAGGAGGCAAACTCATCAGTTAAAAGTGAAGGGACTCAGCGCTGTCCTCCGCCTCGCTGGGGGCAGAGGTTATGGGTAGCCGCCAAGGTGCGTGTGCTCCCGCCCCGGGGCTGAGGTTGCAGTGGCGGCGGTGGTGGCTGAGGCTTTGCGGGGGAAGGGCTTGAGCGTGGGGCTGGGGGGATGGACAGGGCATGGCGGCCACAGGGGCAGGAGCCAGGGCTTGAACTCAAGCGAAGGCCCTGGTGGAGACACCTGCCCGTCTCCTCCCAGCCTCTTATCCTACCAGGATCTCTGTACACCTTAGAAATAGTTGAGGAATGATGATGAAGATGGGTCTGAAGCCTCTGTTTTACAGCTTCATGTGTAGGGAAGCAAATGCTTAACTAATCTGATGTGTTTAAATTTTTTTGAGTTTGCAAATAAGCATATTATGTCTCTACTGATGGAACCTTCCAGCAGGGAACAATTATATGAGGACCCAGACCCAGAAGGCAAACCTCAATATGCAGAGCCAGAAAGCAGACAGACTCAGAACAAAAGTTGTTTAAAATGACTCACAAGGCTTTGGGGAACATTAACAATGTTGGCCAAGACCTGAAGCATCTCTTTCAGCACCAGCGCAGGAGCTCATCAGTGTCTCTACACGATGTACAGCATATTAAGGCAGAGCCAGAACCTAAATGGATCTGGAATGCCAGAACACGTGCTGAGATTGATGGTGGCTCCACCCACCTCACAGCTCTGAATCAAGTCCTGCAGCAGACCCGAGTGCCACCCAAGGTGAAGAGAGGGACTAGCTTGCATAGTAGTGGGGCAAGCCAGAGGCCCCAAAAAGAAGCCCTCAAATCAACTGGAGATGGCAGCTGTGATGCAGTCAGGCCTGCCCAGGTCTTCATCCAGGACAGATGCTCCTATCAGCTCAGCTGTGATGGAAAAGCTTGTGCTGCTCCTGCATGTCTACCAGGAGAGGAGGCAACTGCAGAATGGATCGAGTGGTTGGAAGTAAGCAGCCTTGCACAGATTTCCAGTGCAATGGCCTCTAGCACTGATGGCAGCATCCACATGGACTGTGGATGGAACACCAGACCCTCAGTGCACAAAGGCTGCCATTTCTTACCTGCAGCAGAAGATCCTGAAGCTCACAGAACAGATCAAGATTGTGCAAACAGCCTGGGATTACAACATTGCCCAGTACTTGAAGCTTTCCAGCAGTGCAGACAAGCAACAAGCAGGCTGCATCAAGCATGTCTTTGAGAAGAAGAACCAGCAATCCTCCCAAACCATTCTCCGGCTACAAAAGAAACTTGAACACTACCACCAGGATATCCAAGAGGTAGAACAGAATGGGATTCCACACCAAAGTCTGAAAGATGTGTGGTGGACTGTGTCAAGTGTAGACCCCCCAGCTTCTCCCAGGCCACCCATTCTGCAGCAAGGGCTGTGATCTCAAAACCCAGAGAGATTGCCTCACTGATTTGGAATAAATTTGGCAGTGCAGACAATATCTCTAATCTGAAGGGCTCTTAGGAGGAAGGGCAAGTGGAGGATAGGGGGAAGACTTTGGGGGTGATTTCAAACTTTCAACAGAGCCCTAAATATGGAAGTGAGGAAGATTGCTCTAGTGCCACATCAGGCTCAGTGGGAGCCAACAGCACCACTGGGGGCATCATTGAAGGAGCATCCAGATCCAAAACAAACACCCTGGACATGCAGAGCTCAGGATTTGATGCACTAGTACATGAGATCCAAGAGATCTGGAAAAGAGAGAAATCCTTTGAGACCCTCAAGGAACATTATCAGAGGGAATATTCCTTAATTATGCAGATCTTACAGGAAGAGTGATATAGGTATGAATGATTAGAACAACTAAATGACTCAACAGAGCTCCACCACAATGAAATCTTGAACTTGAAGTGAGAATTGGTCAGTATGGAAGAGAAAATCCCCTTTCAGCCCTGTGAATGTGCTTGGACATCAGGAGGCCCTGAAGGCATGTCAGCCCCACATCTCCATGAGGGAGCTACAGCAGCAGGTGGTGCACCTGGAAGGACTTGAGAAAGCCACTGCCTGGAGCCTTCTGGGCAAACTCATCAACACCCTTCTGGCCATGATGGTGGTCCTTTAGGTCTTTGTCTCTACAGTGCCCAACTGCATGGTTGCCCTCATGAAGACTTAAAACAGGACATTCAGCACTTTATTCCTCAGGGTTTTCATTGCCTGTCTCTGGAAGCACTAGGATTTCCTTTTTAGCTATGTGGAGCATTTCTTTTCATTCCCCCAGATGATTTTGGCAACAGAAGACAGCTGCTCCCTAACCCTCTAGTGAGTGTATGCAGCAAAGAATTAGACAACTTACCTACTCCAAAGTTTTCTACAACTACAAAAGAGTTGAGTGAATCTGCTTACTTTTAGAATAATGTTTTTTTCTTCAAGAGATGCAATTGCAATAGTAATTTTTAGATTTTATCCAAGAAGTTTTTTAGGCAAAAATCTTGGATCATTTGTATGTAGCATAGCTTTCCTTGGGATGCCAATCTTAAAACAGTCCAACAGTCTGGAGCACACTGAAGGACATTCTAAATTGTGGCTTGAATGACTGCACTAAACCCTCTGAAAAGATGAGAAAACTTGATTAGGGTAAACCAGTTCAACCTAGCCCTCTGCCTTGACTGGGCTCACCACCTTTCCCCCTCCACATTCTATGTCTGAATTTTTGGATTCAGGTGGATTTTCCTCATCTGTGGAAGAACACATGGATTTCTCAGACTTTCTCACCCAAGTTGGCCACTCATGGTAACCCTGGAAGTACGATCACTTTTGAATCTGAACCCTTAACCTCTGCTACAATACAGATGTGAGAGCATCATGCCTCACAGGGTCACTGCACAGCCCTACTACAGTATTTTGAAGTAGCCCTTTAAATACTTAATTTCAAGAAAAAATCTTTGGCTCCACTTTTAAGGTTTTTTAATATGTGTATAGTCACCAATTAAAAAAAAACAAAAAACCCAAACAGTATACTTGAAGAATGTAATACTCAAACTCTCAGTGCTTCCTTATGGTTATAATAGGATTAAAAATAATGTTATTATTATTATTGCTGGGTTTTTTTGGGCAGAGTTGGGAGGGTCTTTTCCTTTTCCTTTATAATTAAAGAAGTGATGTTTTTAAATGGAAAAAAGTGAAGGTGTAGGGGAGAAAAGAGATTCAAAGGCAATGAGTTTTGACACATATGGAAAATGGAAGAATGGTTTAATTTCCAAAGCACAGTACAATTTCCAATATATGCAAAAGGCATTGGTTATTTATTACTGTATTTAAACCAGGATCAATAATCATGTGCTGTGTCAAACAAAGCCATGGAATACGCAGGTATTTAGAGTCACTGATGATTGGGGACTTGATTAGCAGATGTTGTGAAAGGGTCAAGAAACATTATTATTTTAGTCTTAGAAAATATATGTTGAAGTGAATAACTGGGGACTAAACTGGGCAGTAAAAATGAGGAGTTAGTGGTGACTGATGTTTACAAAGTGGGGTCAATACACTAGAGGTTCCTGTGTGGGAGGTTGGAGGAGAACCTGGACATATGGAGTAATTTTTCAATAAGCTGCAAGGAGAGGAGTTTGTGGTAATGGATGGGGCCTCTAATCATTGATCTGAGAGGTAACATATCTAGGCACCACCTAGGTGTGGTGTGTACCTCTCACAATGAGAATGTTTATGAATCTGAGTTTGGAAGACAGGCAGAGAGCTAGGTTCAAATTCTAGCTATAACATTTTCTAGCTATGGAAATTTGTCATGTTACTAAAGCTTTCTGAATCTCCCTTCACCTGTCATGTTAAATGGATAAATGAAGCATAAACAACACTGTGATGGTGAGGAATAAATAAGCAAATATATGTAAACTACCAAGCACAGAGTCATATGTGCTACAACCTTTATTTTCTAATCATTTTGCTCCATATCAAATTCAAAATGCTGACAATTCTGCTTCTGTTTTAAACAAATCTTTGTCAATTTTCCATGAAACATATTTAGTTAATAACAATACTATAAATGGGATTTATATTTTACAAATTCTTTCATGTATATAAATTATGAAAATGCTTTAATATTCCTGCTGCTGATAATCACTATAGAACAGGGTTCCAGCTATAACTTCAGGAAGATATCAGAGGGAGTGACTATATTTCCCCACAAACTCCTTCCCTATATATTTTATGAGCCCTATGAAGTTCTGAGGCATAACAATAGCCATTATGTAGTCAGGGTTTTCCAGAGAATTGGCTCATGTTATCAGGGGTTTTGGCAAATGCAAACACTGTAGGGCAGGCTGCAGGCTAGAATTTCCAATAGTTATTATTGAAGTCCTTAGTACCAGTTCCCCAGAGAAGGTGGCTGGCTAGAAATTCCAGCAAGAGTCAAGGTGGATGTTTAGGAAGACATTCTTTTTTTTAATTTTTTTTCTTTTTTGTAGGAAGACATTCTTTTGACTTGCTTTTAAGACCTCCAAGTGATTGGATGAGATTACCACATTTCAGAGAGCAATTTTTGTTGATGAGAATGCAATCAACTGATTTTGGATGCAAATCCCATTTACAAAATACCTTCACAGTAACAAATAGGCTACTGTTTGACCAAACCACTGGAAAGTATAATGTAGCCAAGTGAACATACAAAATTAACTGTCATCATTCACCCCTTGTCACCTTGGCACCCATACACATCTCCTAAAACCAAACTTAATCTCCAAATAAATAAAAAAATATAGTCATACGTTGACTAAACATGATACATCTGTCCTGCATACAACTGAAAACACACTAACCCTTTCTCTAGAAGAGGATGCAAGTCCTTGGATGATTTTCACTTTTATCCTAGATATCTTGTATCTTAAATACAATGACAAAGTTAATACAATTTATATGATAAGGGGTAAGAGAAGAAAGATAAAAAGCTATGAGGGATAGTCAGATACACAAAACACATTTATAATAAAACAAGGAAGAATTACTCATAGCCATTAGAGTCCTCATTTCTGCAACTGGCCATATAATCATAGCTTACATTTACAAGTATCTTCTACCACTACCCACTTTATCCTTTATCTAGGTGGTCATGGTTCTTTACATGGTGGGGTGACCAAAACCTTTATTCCTGAATGGTCTGTGCCATCAATAGTCTTGCCTGGATTGGGTCATGGCAGTTTTTAATTTATTTTTAATCACAAGGCATGATAATAGTAAGATACACCCTAAGGGATCTCCTATATCTCCAGACATACTCTTCCTTACCTCCATTTTAGAGTAGCAGTCCAATTTCCCCTTGGAAATTAGGATCAATCACCACAGCCAAGACAGTAATTCCTTTCCTTGCCTGTTGATTCAGAGGCATTAGAAACCCATAGCGGCCATGTGCCATCTTAACTTCCAGGTGTCTCCTGGTGTAAGTGCTCCTCTCTTTGTAACCAAAACCTCTAGCCCAGCATAGCATATGGTCATAGGGACAGAGAACAAAATTTTTTCTAGTGGATCATTAGTGAGTGGTGTTACAACCATTTCCATCCCTTGATTCCAGGACCCATGATCCTGGGTATGGGAGAAACAGCAATGTAGATTGGATGCCAGTTTAGAATCATATACAACCCCCAAATCCAAAGAGGCCAAATCAGTGTGGTCCCTCCTTTTTGGTTGTAGGAGGGGCCAGATGGAACACCTTATCTTCGCTTTAGAAGGGATATCTCAATATACCCCACACCACTTGATGACTGAAAATTTCACTGATGGCAAAGATCCCTGAATTTTTTATTTCCCACCCTTGGATTCAAATAAATTTAAAGTAGTTTCTACTTCTTGCTCACTAGGTCCAATTAGCATAATATCAATGCAATGAAGAAGTGTGATGTCTTGTGGAAGGGAATGCCAATTGAGGTCCCTGAGGACTAGATTATTACATAGGGTTGGAGAGTTGATATAGCCCTAAGTTAGAATGGCAAAGGTGTATTGCTGGCCTTTACAGCTGAAAACAAGCTTTCTGGTGGTCTTTAACAACAGGCATCAAGAGAAAAAGCAACTGCCAGGTCAATAGCTGCATACCAGTTACCAGAGGAGGTATGAGTTTATTCAAGCAATGATAGTACCTCTGTTAATAGTGACCTGCACTAGAAGTCATTACCTGGATAAGTTTACAATAATCCCTCTTATCCTCCTGGATCCATCTATTTTCTTCACAGGCCAATTAGAGTTGAATGGGGATGTAACTTCCCCTGCAACTTTCAAGTCACTGGTGGTGGTACTAATCTCTCTAATCCCTCCAGAGATACAGTATTGCTTTTGGTTTTCTTTTTTCCTACTTAAAGGTAGTTCTGTTAGCTTCCAGTTGGCCTTCCATATTATAGCCCTCTCTCCATATGTCAGGGAACCATTGTGGGGTTTCTGCCTTTTGCTAAGTATGTCTAATCC
>JAQZBX010023633.1:0-30696 GCA_029593785.1 Cabassous unicinctus
AATATATTATATATATATATATTTTAAAGGTATTTAGATTACATAAATGTTACATAAAAATGTAGTGGATTCTCATATGCCCTGCTTCCTACACCTCCCACACTTTCCCACATTAACAACATCTTTCATTAGTGTGGTACATTCATTACAATTAATGAAAACATTTTAGAGCATTGCAACTAAGCATGGATTATAGTTTACATTGTAGTTTACACTCTCTCCTGCACAATTCTGTAGGTTATGGCAAGATATGTAATGACCCGTATCTGTCATTGTAATGTCATTCAAGAAAATTCCCAGGTCCCCAAAATGCCCCCATATTTCACCTGTATTTCTCTCTCCCTGCCCTCAGAACCTTTAGTGGCCACTGCCTCCACATTAATGATGTAGTTTCTTCCATTGCTAGAATCACAGTAAGTCTATAGTGGAATACCAGTAAGTCTACTTTAGTCCATAGTTCATTCCCCAATCCTGAAGATTCTGGAATGGTGTTGCCCACCCACCTTCTAATTGAGAGGAGGCTTTGATTCCATGGGGCACATGGATGGGACTCTCTTGCTGGTAGTTGTAGACTCTCTCGGTTCCTTGGGATGGTCGTTGTCCATCATCATCTCCTTGTTAATTGTCCTGGGTGAGTACAATGAACTGGAGAGTAGTTTTGCAACTCCATTGAATGTCAGGGCCCAGCTGGCACATGGACAGCCCAGAGATTAAAGTCTCTTGGATGAACACCTACCAACTCCAGCACCAACTGTAAGTTAAAATAAAAGGGAAAGAAGAGGCATGTGTAGAGAAGTCACATCTAAGTCCAACTCTGTCAAACTTGGGAGCACAAACTCCAAAGTAGGACCACTGGCAAGGCACCAAACTCTGGAGCTATTTGCCATGACCGTAGGTCCTGGGTGACTCCAGAGCCCTCAGGATCCCCAGTATTTGCAGTAATATCTACTTTGGCCATCTATGAGATCCTGCTGAGACATGCATAAGCGTTACCTCTCTGATGACCTCCCAACTCACTTTGAAGTCTCTTAGCCATATACACTCATTTTTCTTTACGTTTTCCCCCTTTTATTCAAGGTCTTTTTCCAGTTGTATCACCAGCCTCAGCCGGTGCTTTGTAGTAATTCCTCAGTGCCAGGGAGGCTCATCCTCCAGGAGTCATGGTCCCACTCTGGGGGGAATGTGCTTGCCTTTTAAACCATTAATTATTCTACGCCTTTGCTAATGTCAGGGGATGAATCCCAGTTGTTTGCTGTTTTGATTGATTACCGCACCCTTCAATCCCTCAGGAGGGCCCAATGATAAGGCCCCTAAAGAATATCTGAAACATCTCTTTAATTCCAGAGGAAATCTTGTTCCAAATGGGGGTTCTTGCCAGGCTCTTCCCCATCCATCTTGTGAGATGTTCATGGCCACATGGCCAAGCACTTTGATATTATTTATGAATTCCAAAAAATTGATATTGGATTATGTTTGTAAACTAGTGTGTTCCTCTGAGCATATTAGATTGTATTAGATTCAGAGGTTTCACTTTTACTTTATTAAATTATGATCAAGGCTTTGATTCAGCCATGTCAGTAGGACATTGAATCTCTGCCCCATTGGTGGGTGGGGGCTCACAGAGCAAACGATATGGCAGAGGAGAAATTTGGAGTTGTAATGCTGGAGTCCTAGGAAGTAAACACACAGAAAAGCAGATACATAAGGAAGGAGAGAAGGCTCCATTAGACATGGCAGAGGCCCCAGGAAGAGAATTGAGCTGTTCACCTGATAGTTTACAGCTGGCCTTGTGGAGAAAGCAGAGCAGCTGAGCCTGGAAAGAAATGAGCCCCAGGGAGAGGGACAAGACTTATACTAACCTATAACTGAGAAAGGAAGGAGCTGGGACCATGGAGTCTTAGGAGGGAGAGGAAGGCTGAACCCTTGAAGAGACTGGCAGCCATCTTGTTCCAACACGTGGCAACAGACTTTAGTAAGGGATGTAACTTATGCTTTGTAGCCTTGTGACTGTAAGCTTCTACCCCAAATAAATACCCTTTATAAACAGATTTCTAGTCCTTTGCATCAGCACCCCTTTGGCTGTCTAATACACCCTTATACCTCACTATTGTTTTCCCTTAGAATTGATATAATATCTTCTTTGCCATTGGTGAAAAAATATTACAAAATTACTGTTAACTATATCCATAGGGTACATTAGTTGTAATTTTCCCATATATCATCATATACTTAACACTTTGTAAAGGAAGAACATTGTTATGCTTATACTATTAACCACAATCCTCATCCACCACCAAAATCAATGTTATACAATCCCTACATTATTTTCCAGCTCCCTTTCAATTGAAATCTTACATCTACCAACTACCCCTTTCAGCCACAATCACAATTATAAATCAGCAGTGTTAGTTTTACTCTCTATAATGTATTACCATCAACTCTATTTCTTTTCCACACATTTACAGTACAGCTTATTAAGAATTCTACATAAAAAGGAATTCTACATACATTAAGCATCAGCTTTCATTCTCAAACCACGTTCAATTTCCTCTTACTCTATATTCTAAAGTTTACCTCCATGAGTTTACTCACCTCCTTATTTCATGTTGGTGAGACCAAACAAAATTTGTCCTTTTGTGTCTGACTTATTTCACTCTACTTATTATACTTAAGGTACATCCTTGTTGTGATATGCACCCCATTTCATTACTTCTTACAGGTGAATAGTATTCCATTCTAGTATATACCTCATTTTGTTTATCCACTCATTGGTTAGTGGACCCTTGGGTTGTTTCCATATTTTGCAATTGTGAATAATGCTGCTATGAACATCAGTGTGCAAATGTCATTTCCCATCCTTGCTTTCAGTTTTCTGAATATATTCCTTGTAGTGGAATTGCTGGACCATACTGCAGTGTTATATTTATTTTCTTGAGGAATGGCCAAACTGTCTTCCACAAAGACTACACCATTCTGCATTCCCCCCAACAGTGAAGAAGTGCTCCTATTTCTCCACATCCTCTCCAGCACTTATAGTTCTCTGTTTTTGTAATAATGGCCATTCTATAATGTGTGAAATAATATCTAAGTATAGGTTTGATCTGCATTTCCCTAAAAGTTAATGATGTTGAACCTTTTTTCATGTGCTTTTTGGCCATTTGTATTTTCCCTTTGAAGAAATGTCTATTCAAGTCTTCAGCCCATTTTTTAAATTGAGTTGCTTGTATTTTTATCATTAGGTTGTACGATCTCTTTATATAACATGATATCACCCTTATATGACATTTGCTTTTCAAATATTTTCTCCCACTGAACAGACTGCCTTTTCAGTTTCTTGGCAAAGTCCTTTGAAGCACAAAAATTTTTAAGTTTGAGAAGGTCCAATTCATCTATTTTTCTTTCGTTGCTGGTGATTTTGTATAAGGCTTAAGAAACTACTGCCTACACAAGTTTTCGAAGATGATTCCTTACATTTTCTTCTAGCTTTATGGTTGTAGCTTTTATATTTAGGTCTTTGATCCATTTTGAGTTAATTTTTGTATAAGGTGTTGAATAGACTGTTCTGGCCCAACTAAGTGGACTTGACAGCCTTACCAAAAATCACTTTGCCATAAATTTGATCATCTATTTCTGAACACTCAATCCTATTCTATTGGTCAACATATCTATCTTCATGCCAGTACCATGCTGTTTTTACCACTGTAGCTAAGTAATGTGATGTAAAGTTATGAATTGAGAGTCCTCCAACTTTGTTCTTTTCAAAGATAATTTTAGCTATTTAGGACCCTTCCACATAAATTTGATAATTGCTTTCCCAATTCTGTAAAAATGGCTGTTGAAAGCTTTATTAGGATTGTGTTGAATCTGGAGGTAAATTTGGGTACAGTTGACATCTTAATGATAGTCTTCCAATTCATGAACATGGAATGTCCTTCTATTTATCTGGGTCTTCTTTGGTTCCTTTTAGCAATGTTCTGTAGTTTTCTGGGTATAAGTTCTTAATTTTCTTGGTTAGGTTTATCCCTAAATGTTTGATTCTTTTAGATGTTAATTTTAAAAGCGATGTTTTTCTGGACTTTCCTCCTCAGATTGCTCATTAGTAGCATATAGAAACGCTCCTGATTTTTGCATATTAATCTTGTATCCTGCCACTTTTCTAAACTCATCTATTAGTTCTAGTAGCTTTGTTGTGGATTTTGGGGGGTTTTCTGGATATAGGATCATGTCATCAGTGAAAGTTTTACATTCCCTTCCTATTTGATTGCCTTTTACTTCTCATTCTTACCTAATTGCTGTAGCTAGAACTTCTAGCACAATATTGAATAACAGTGGTGATAGAGGGCATCCTTGCCTTCCCCAGTCTCAGCTGGTTTTGGTATTTAGGGTGGTGTTGTCTTCATAGAATGAGTTTGATAGCGTTCCTTCCTGTTCTAAATTTTGGACGGTTTTGAGCAAGATTGGTATTAATTCTTCTTTGAATGATTTGTAGAATTCACCTGTGAAACAATCTAGTCCTTAGATTTTCATCTTTGAGATGTTTTTGATGACTATTTCAATCTCCTTACTTGAGGTCTTCTATTTCTTCTGGTGTCAATGTAAGTTGTACGTGTGTTTCTCTGAATTTATCCATTTCATCTACATTGTCTAGTTTTCTGTCATACAGTTGTTTATGGTACCTCATGATCTCTTTTATTTCTGGGGTTCAGTAATAATTCCCTCCCTCTCATTTCTGATTTTATTTATTTGTATTTTTTCTTTGGGGAGCATACAAGCCGGTTAGAGGTGGCACCAGAAAGAGGGGAGAGGCGAATCTGCTGAGGGAGTCTGATTTACCTAACTGCCCTGGGATAGAGAAACTTGGCCTGGGAGAGAGTGGAGTCAGGCAATTAACTTGTCCTGTGCTGAAAACTATCAAAATTTCAACTCCCCTAAGGGAGGTGGGCAGTAGGATGCACTTAATAAGCATCCATGAGCCTATGTAGAGTCCCCTAGGAAGAGGCGGTGGTCTGGAAGAGGGTTGAAAGTCATTTTTCTGCAGTGAGTTCAGTTGCCAGGATTGCATTTGAATTTCAGAAGGAAACTCAACCTGATCAGGAGAGGTGAGAGGTATCCGCTCACACAGGCTATTGCGTCCTGCCACCCAGGGAGAGAAAGCAATAAGAATAGAAAGGGGGCAGGGACAGACAGGTTTCTAATCAGCAGGAATCTACCCAACTTCAGAGTCAAACCTGCCTGAGGGAAAGTGACTGGATAGCTTTCTGAAAAGCTAACAGACCCAATGAGAAAGTTGGTGGAGGAGTTTCTACCTTGAATATACAAGATCCTTAGTTCAATTCCTGGCTCCTCTTAGAGTAGTGATCCACAGGGATATTAAACATCCAGCTGATACTTATTTTACATGCTAAAACCTGCTTCAAAACCTGCAAAGGATAGGGTGAAGGGTAATTGATTGATGAAGACCAGCAGCCTGAGACGCTCCTCAGGGGCCTAAGAAGGAAGGCTGTTTTTCCTTAGTTTGTGTTTTATTGCTTGCTTGTGTGTTTGTTTGTTTGTTTGTTTTTCTTTCCTCTTTCTTCCTCCCTTCCTTTTTTTAAAATTAGGTGCTTCTGTCTTGTGTCTTGTTTGCTGTGTTTCCTCTTCCTTGATTTCCCCTTTTCTGTGTATACCAATTTTGTCTACCAATGCTATCTCTTTCCTTTCTTCATCTTTCTATATTCAACTTTCTGTTGTTGTTCTTACATGCCACCTCTCTTTGTTTAGTCCTCAGTTTTTCTGGTTTTTATTTCTATCTCACCTATCCTGTTTTCTTTCTCTTTTTAACTTTTCTTTGTATTTTCTTTTCTCTTCCCCTCTCTCCTCATAATTCTGGCCTTTTAATTCATTCTACATATTTTTCTCTAAACTTAACACACACAAAAATAGCAACTACATAAAACCCTAGAATAGAGAGAAGCTAATCAACTGAATAAACCCATCAAGATGAAAAAAAATGAGACAGCAACAAATAGTAACAAACCATACTAAGAAACAGGAAGACATGGCCCAGTCCAATGAACAATATAAAAACCAGGAAAAGATGCAGAACATTGAACAATGAATCAAAGCTGTACAAA
The DNA here is from genome assembly GCA_029593785.1 of Cabassous unicinctus. Lineage (NCBI taxonomy): Eukaryota > Metazoa > Chordata > Mammalia > Cingulata > Chlamyphoridae > Cabassous > Cabassous unicinctus. Next base: position 6,114 of record JAQZBX010023633.1, read on the forward strand.
TAAATATCATGGACCAACTTAATGAAGTGAAGGAAGAGAATAAGGATATTAAGAAGACACTGGGAGAACATACTGAAGGAATTATAAACATACATTAAAAAAATAACAGATATGATGGTGATGAATGGCACAATCTAAGAAATTAGAAACACACTGGAAGCACATAACATCAGATTTGAACAGGTAGAGGAAAGAATTAGTGAAGAAGAATACCTCTGAAATAAAACAGATAGTAGAACAGAAAGATGAAAAGATTAAAAAAATCGAGCAGGGTTTTAGAGATTCAACGATAACACAAAACACACAAACATATACATCATAAGCATCCCAGATGGAGAAGAGAAGGGAAAGGGGACAGAATGAGTGCTGTAGGAAATAATGGCTGAAAATTTCCCAAACCTCTTGAGAGAGATGGAAGTACAGGTCCAGGAATTGCAGTGCACCCCGAAAAGTATAAATCCCAACAGGCCTACTCCGAGATATGTACTTGTCAAACTATCCAATGCTCAAGACACAAAGAAAACACTGCAAGCAGAAAGAGAAAAGAGAACCATCACACACAAGGGAAGCTCAGTAAGATTAAGTGCTGATTTCTCACCTGAAACCATGAAGGCAAGAAGGCAGTGATATGACATAGTTAAGGTACTAATAGAAAAGAAAAAAAAAATTCCAACCAAGGATTCTCTATCCAGCAAAGCTGGCAATCAAAAATGATGGGGAGTTCAAAATATTTACAGATAAACAGAAATTAAGAGAGAATGCCAATAAGAGACCTGCCCTTCAAGAAATACTAAATGGAATTCTGCATGTTGAAAGGAAAAAACAAGAGAGATAGAGTCAGAGGAGAGTGTAAAGATAACTAAAAAGACAAAAAGAGAAATAAAATAACATATTACATACGGCTAATGTAAGTAATTCCTTGAAAGTAATAACATTGAATGTTAATGGATGAAATTCACCAGTCAAGAGACACAGATTGGCAGAATGAATAAGGAAATATGACCCATTTTTATGTTGTCTACAAGAAACCCACCTTAGACCCAGGGATTCAAGGAGGGTGAAAGTGAATGGCTGGAAAACAATCTTACAAGCAAACAATAACCAAAAAAGGGTGGGTAGCTATACTAATATCAGACAAAATTGACTTTAAGTACAAAACTATTGTAAGAGAAAAAGATGGACATTATATATTAATAAAACAGGTCAAGAAGAAAGAACAAGCATAAATGTTTATGTACCTAACTGGGGTGCCTCAAAATACATGAGGCAAACACTGGAAAAACTAAATGGAGAAGTAGATGCCTCTACAATTATAGTGGAGTATTTTAATACACCATTATCACCATTAGACAGAACCTCTCGACAAAGAAACAATAAACAAAGACTTTGAATAATAAAATAGAGGACCTGGATGTAATAAAAATATACAGAACACTACACCCAAATACAAAGGGATATACATTCTTTTCGGGTGCACATGGATCATTCTCCAAGATAGACCACATGCTAGGCCACAGAAAAATTCTTAATGAATTCAGAAAAATTGAAATTATATAAACTAATTTATCTGACCACAATGGAATGAAGCTGGAAATTAGTAAAGACCAGAGAACAAGATTAGGCACAAAGATATGAAAGTTAAACAACACACTCTTAGACAAACAGTGAGTCAAGGTGGAAATCTCCAAATAAATCAGTAACTACCTTGAAATAAATGAAAAGTGACAACATAACATATCAAAACGTATGGCATGCAGTAAAAGCTGTTCTGTGAGGGAAATTCATAGCCATAAATGCATGTATTAGAAAAGAAGAAAGAGCTAAAATTGAAGACCTAACTGCACACCTGGAGGAATTAGAAAAAGAACAACAAACTAACCTCAAAGGAAGTAGAAAGAAGAAAATAACAAAGATTAAAGCAGAACTAAATGAAATAGAAAATAAGAAAGTACTAGAAAAATAAACAAAACCAAAAGCTGGTTCTTTGTGAAGATCAATAAATTGACAAATCCTTAGCTAGGCTAAACAAAGAAAAAAAGAGAGAATATGCAAAGATACAAAATAAGAAATGAGGAAGGGGATATTACCACTCAACCCACAGATATAAAGAGTATCATAAGAGAATAATTTGAAAAATTATATGCCAACAAGTAGGATAATTTAGAGGAAATGGACAAATTCCTATAAACTCACAAGCCACCTACATTGATGAAAGAAGAAATTGATGAATTCAACAGACCAATCACAAGTAAGAAGATAGAATAAGTCATCAAAAACCTCCCACTTAAGCAGAGCCCAGGACCAGATGGCTTCACAGGTGAATTCTACCAAACATTGCAGAAAGAAATAACACTAATCCTGCTTAAACTCTTCCAAAAAATAGAAGTAGAAGGCACATTGCCTAACTCATTCTATGATGCCAACATTACCCTAATACCAAAGCCAAACAAAGATGCCACAAGAAAGGAAAATTATAGATTAATTTCTCTAATGAACCTAGATACTAAAATCCTCAACAAAATACTTGCTAATCATATTCAACAACACATCAAACGAATTATACACCATGACCAAGTGGGTTTCATTCTGTGTATGCTAAGATGGTTCAACATAAGAAAATCAGTCAAAGTATGTATTAGTCAGCCAAAGGGATGCTGATGCAAAATACCAGAAATCAGTTGGTTTTCATAAAGGGCATTTATTTGGAGTAGAAGCTTATAGTTACCAGGTCATAAAGCACGAGTTTCTTCCCTCACCAAAGTCTGTTGCCACGTGTTGGAGCAAGACTGCTGCTGACATTTGCCAGGGTTCAGGCTTCTTGGGTTCCTCTCTTCCCAGGCCTCTGTTTCTCTCTGGGCTCAGCTCTTCTGTTTCCTCAACAAGGTCAACTCTAGGCATTGCCTCTCTCTTCAAGGCCAGCTGTGAACTGTTAGGCAAACATCTTGTCTCTTTTCCCAGGGCCTTCTCTCCTTCCTCACGAAGAAGTTCCTCTGCGTGCTTACTTCCCCAGGCTCTAGCATCAAAACTCTGCATCAGAACTCCAACTCAAAACTCCAACTAACTCCTCTGCTCTGCCATGAGGTTTTATCTCTGAGTCCCCACCCACCAAAGGGCACGGACTCAACATCCTACTGACATGGCCCAATCAAAGCTCTAATCATAATTTAATCATGCCCATAGGAACAGACCAGTTTAGAAGCATAATCCAATATCTATTTTTGGAATTAATACTGCTACATTACACCACATAAAAAGATACAAAGAAAAAAATCACATGATCATCTCTATATATGCAAAAAAAGCATTTGACAAAATACTGCACCCTTTCCTGATAAAAATACTGCAAATGATAGGAATAGAAGGAAATTTTCTGAACATGATAAAGGGTATATATGAAGAACCCCTAGCTAACATCATGTTCAATAATGAAATCCTAAAAGCCTTCCCTCTAAATTTGGGAACAAGATAAGGATGCCTACCATCACTGCTCCTATTTAACATTGTCTTAGAAGTACTTGCTTGAGCACTGAGGCTAGAAAAAGATATAAAAGGCACCAAATTGGAAAGGAAGAAGTAAAATTTCACTATTTTTAGAAGACATGATGCTATACATAGAGAGCCCTGAGAAATCTACAACAAAGCTTTTAGAACATATAAATGAATTCAGTAAAGTCACAGGATATAAGATCAATGCACAAAAATCAGTAGCATTTCTATACAACAATAATGAGCAAACTGAGGAGGAAATTAAGAAAAAAATACCCTTTACAATAGTAAATAAAAGAATCAAATAACTAGGAATAAATTTAGCTAAAGATGGAAATGACTTACGTACAGTAAACTACACAACAGTGTTAAAGGAAATCAAAGAAGACTTAAATAAATGAAGAATATTCCTTGTTCATGGATAGGAAGACTAAACCTCATTAAGATATCCATTCTACCCAAACTAATCTACAGATTTAATACAATCCCAATAAAAATCAACACAAAATTTTTTACTGAATTGGAAATAGTATGAAATTTATGTGGAAGGGAAAGAGGCCCCAAATAGCCAAAGATATATTGAAAAAGTAAAGTCAAATTTGAGGAATCACACTACCTGACTTGAAAACATACTACAAAGTTACAGTAGTCATAACTGCATGGTATTGGCACAAGGACAGACATACTGACTTATGGAACTGAATTGAGAATTTTGATATAGATCCTCACATATACAGTCATCTGATATTGGACAAGGCCACTCAACAGGAAGAGAATGTCCTCTTCAACAAATGGTGCTTCGAGAACTGGAATGAGAGAGGAAAACCATCTCATACCTTATACAAAAACCAATTCAAGATCAATCAAAGATCTAAATATAAGAGCCAAGACCATAAAGACTTTGTAAGTTAATGTAGGGTAACATCTACAGGAGCTTGTAATAGGAAAAGGTCTCAAGAACTTCACACCCAAAGCATGAGCAGCAAAAGAAAAAAATAGAAAAATGGGAGCTCCTCAAAATTAAAAATATTTGTGCCTCAAAGTAGGTTATCAAGAAAGTAAAAAGGCAGCCTACACAATGGGAGAAAATATTTGGTAACCATATATCTGATAGAAACTTAATATCCAGCATATATAAAGAAATCCTACACCTCAAAAATAAAAAGACAAACAAACTATTTAAGAAATGGGCAAGTGACTTGAAAAGACACTTCACCAAGGAAGAAATACAAATGGCTAAAAAGCACTTGAAAAGATACTCAACATCACTAGCTATTAGGGAAATGCAAATCAAAACTACAATGAGATACCATCTTATACCCATTAGAGTGGTGACTATTAAAAAAACAGAGGACTACAAGTGTTGGAGAGGTTGTGGAAGAATGAGAACCCTCATTCACTGCTTGTGAGAATGTAGAATGGTCCAGGCATTGTGGAGGACAGTTTTGTGGTTCCTCTAAAAACTAACTATAGAACTGCCATATGATCCAGCAATTCCACTGCTGGGTATATAACCAGAAGAATTGACAGCAAAGACACGAACAGATATATGCTCACCAATGATCATGGTAGTGTTATTCACTATTGCCAAAAGTTGGAATCAACTCCAATGTCCATCAACAGACGAATATATAAACAAAATGTGATACATACATGCAATGAAATATTACTCAGCTGTAAGAAGGGATACAGTGTTAACGCATGGGATAACATGGATGAATCTTCAGGACGTTATGTTGAGTGAAGCAAGCCAGGCATTGAAGGACAAATATTACACGACTTCACTGATATGAATTAAGCAAATCAAGCAGACTCAGAGAGCTATTATCTGGAAGATAAGTTTACAGGAAGTAGAAAGGGAGAAGGTTGTGAGTCAAGGCTCATATGGGCATAATCTATGATAAGGGAATTGAAGGATATGACAGGATGGTAGTGATACTATTGGATTGGGTGGTGCAGTTTTTACAGATGAGTAGAGTGGGGAGGGTGTGTTGCATGGCCCATGGAACTGGGGGAAAGGTTGGGGAAGGGATCAGGTGGACACTGGGGACTGGCAATATGTGGTTGAAAGTACAAAGTTGAGAATGCTCATATGGGAATATGATAAGGAAGGGTTACTGGTTTAGGGTGTTGGATGGGGTGGCATTCAGGACAGGGCACACCTCGGGCAGGCTTCTAGGGAGTGTGTGAGTGATCATTTTATCATAATGTGTTGTACAGTGGGTGGAGACCCATATAATGAGTGAGAAGGAGTTGGACTCCCATTCTGGGGAAGACTGATAATGTTCTCAAACAGAGGGTTGGGAGTCTCTCGAGAGCATGGGTTGTTCCTAATAGGAGAGGACAAACCAGTGTGCCAAGGCCTCAATGTTGCTGCAAGTAACTATGAATCTTGTCATCCAAGGAGTGAAGCCTGGGGTCACCATGGGCCCTGAGGGAAGGGGGAGGGAGGAATAGAATAGATATAACAGGGGGCATTTAGTGGGCAATGGAAGTGATCTACATGGATTTTGCAATGACGAACACAGGCCATGTTAAATATCATCAAAATTTATAAAAGTGTATGGTATAAAATGCAAACTATAATATAAACCATTGACTATGGTTAGTAGCTGTTTCACTATTTGTATATCAGTTGTAACAAAGGTACCATCCACATGTGTAGCAGTTTGATATTATTGATGAATTCTGAAAAGAAATATTGGATTATGTTTGTAAACTGGTCTTTTCCTCTGGGTGTATTAGAGTGTATTGGATTCAGAGGTTTTTCTTTTACTTAATTAATTATGATTAGGGCTTTGATTGGGTCACATCAGTAGGGCGTTGAGTCCCTGCCCCTTGGTGGATGGGGACTCACAGATAAAAGACATGGCAAAGGTCAGAGTTTGGAGTTCTGATGCTGTTTTGAGCTGGAGCCTGGGAAGTGAACAGACAGAAGAAGTACAGAGAGGAATAGAAATGGCTCTTGGACATGGCAGAAGCCCTGGGGAGACAGATTCATTTGCCTTATAGTCTACAGCTGGCCTTGTGGAGATAGCAGAGGAGCTGTGCCTGGAGAGAAACAAGCCTCTGGAAGATAGAAACCCAGGAAGCCTGAACCTTCATAGATGTAGACAGCCATTCTGCTCCAACATGTGGCAATAGGCTTTGGTGAGGGAAATAACTTATGCTTTATGGCCTGGTAACTGTGGACTTTTACCTCAAATAAATACCCTTTATAAAATTCAACAGATTTCTGGTATTTTGCATCAGCACCTCATTAGCTGACTAATACAACATATAGAAAGGTATTAATAGGGGAAGGGGGAAAAAGGGGAGGATGTTGGGTATATGGAAGTCCCCTGTATTCTGTATGTGACTTTACTGTGACCTAAAACATCTTTGAAATCAAAATGAAAAGAAGTAAGACACTAGGGAATAACTGGAAGAAAATGTCACTGTACTTACATGACAAGAGATATTACAGTGATGAAAGGCAAAATGACAAAAATTTTTGAAAATATTTTTTATTATTTTTAATATCCCAATTTTTATATTTTATTTTATTTTCAGTTTTTTAAAATTTTATGTATTTTATTTTTTATACTTAAACCTATCATTATAATTTCATTTTCCTATTAAGTGTATTTGGCTATTTTATTGACTTCATTTTTGAAGAAGATTTTTTTCATAGAAGGGTTAAAACTGGGGCAGGGGAGGGTCACTGGTGTGGGGTGTCAGTGATGGGAGATACATGGGAAGAAGTTCACCTGGAAATACATATAAGGTATATAAATTTTTCAAATGTTTATCGGGCATTGTCACAGTGGATGGAGATTCACACAATAACCGAGAGGATATTGAATTCCCATCCTAGAGAGCTCTGCCACTTTTTCTAATGAAGTAGAAACAGACCCCCAAGTGCAAGGGCAATGACTGGCAAAGGAAGATGGTCCATTGATGGACCCTTGATATTGATGACTATGCTTGTAAGTCTTTGCTCTTGAAATTGAAACTTAGCCCACTGTTGTGGGGTTCCTAAGAGTTGCCTCCTGAGAGCCTCCTTGTTGTCAAATGTGGCTTCTCTCTAAGGCAAACTCAGGATAGAAATGCATTATCTTCCCCCCAGCATTGGACATGACTCCCAAGGATGAGCCTCCCTGGCATCAAGGGATTACTACCAAGGACCAACTAGCAATGCAACTGGAAAAAGACTTCGAATAAAAGAGGAAAATGGTAAAGACAAATGAGTTTATAGGCTATGAGACTTCAAAGTGAGTGGGGAGGTGATCCCACAAGTAACACTTATGCACATCTCAGCTGGATCTCATAGACTGACAAAGTGTGTACTACCTCAAATGATTGGGCTCCTGAGGACTCTGGAGACATCCAGGTCATATGGTCAGGGCAGATAGCTCAAGAGTTTGGTTTCCTGCCAGTGGGCCCTACTTTGGAGTTTGTCCTCCTGAGAGTGACAGAGTTGGTCTCAGTTATGGCTTCCCTACACATTGCTCATCTGTCCCCTCTGTTTGAACCTATATTGGTAGTAGAGTTGGTAGGTGTATGTCCAAGAAACTGAAATGTTTGGGCTGTCCATGTGCCAGCTGGGCCCTGAGCCTCAGCGGAGTTGTAACACCTACTCTCCAGTTCATTGTACTCACCCAGGACAACTAAAAAGGAAGTAAGGATTGACAACCACCATACCAAGGAAATGAGAGAGCCTTCAACTGCAAACAAGAAAGTCCCATCAATTGGCTGTATGGGATCAAATTCCCTTCTCAATTAGAGGTGGAGTGGACATTACCATCCCAGAATCCTCTGGATTGGGGATGAACTATAAACTAGAGTGGACTTACTTGTATTCTACTATAGACTTATTGTGATTCTAGCAATGGAAGAACTACATTAATGTGGAGGCAGTGACTACTGGAGGCTCTGGGGCAGGGAGAGGGTAAAAAAGATAGTAATACAGGGGCTTTTTGGGGACTTGGGAATCATCCTGAATGACATTGCAACGACAGATATAGGCCATTATATATCTTCCCAGAATTGTGTGGGAGAGAGTGTAAATTACAATGTGAACTATGGTCCATGTTCAGTGGCAATGCCCCAGGATACATTTATTAATTGCTATGAATGTGTCACACTAATGAAGGATGTTGTTCATGTGGGAGGGTGTAGGAGGTGTAGGGAGAGGGGCATATGGGAATCCCTATATTTTTGTGTAACATTTACGTAATCTAAGTATCTTTTAAAAAAATAAAAATATATATTTTAATAAAATAAAATGAAATATAGCATTTGCCATAGACAACTGATACCTATGAAAATAAAGTTGATAAAATAAAGTGGGGAAAAAAAAGTGTGTGTTGTTTAATCTCCATATATTTGTGAATTTTCCCTTTCTCCACATGTTGTTGATTTCTAGCTTCATTCTTTATGTTCAGATATAGTTCTTTTTATAATTTCAATCTTTTCAAATTTATTGAGGCTTATTTTGTGACCCAACATATGGTCTATGCCCAAGAAATATCCATGAACACTTGAGAAGAATATATATCCTGCTGTTTTGTGCGTAATGTTCTATATATGTCTGTGAGGTCTAGTGCATTTATCATATTATTAAAACTCTGTTTCTTTATTTATCCTCCATGCACATGTTCTATACAAAGAAGAGAGTGTTGTATTGAAGTCTACAACTATTATTGTAGAGACATCTATTTCTCTCTTCAATTTTGCAAGTGTGTGTCATGTATTTTGGGTACCCTGGTTAGGTACATAAATATTTATTATTATTATTTCCTCTTGATGAATTGCTTCTTTTATTAATATATAACATCATTCTTTATCACTTATAGCAGTTTTTAAAGTCTATTTTGTCCGATATTAGTATCACTAAGTGATCTCTTTTTTTATTACTGTTTTCGTGAAATATCTTTTTTCTACTTTTATTTTCAGTCTGCGTGTGTCCTTGTGAGTAAGGTGAGTCTCTGTTAGACAGCACATAGATGGCTGATGTTGTTTATGCATCCTTCCAGTCTGTTTCTTTTGATTGGGGATTTCGATCCATTAACATTTAACATTATTAATGTAAAGTCATTACTTCAACCATTATATCTTTTGACGTTCCATTGACCTATCTTACTATTATCTCATTTTTTACCCTTTTTGTTACTCTTACTAATAATCTTCATTTCTACATTCTTCTCCAGATCTCTTTCTCCTGTCTTTTCTTTTCAGATTGCAGTACAACCATTAGTAGCTCTTGTAAATCCTGTCTCTTGGTGACATATTCTTTTAGGTTTTGTTTATCTGTGAAGACTTTAAGCTCACCTTCAGTTTTGAAGGACAGTTTTTCCAGATAAAGAATTCTTGGCTAGCAATTTTTCTCTTTCAGAACCTTTAATATATCATAACACTGCCTTATCGCCACCATAGTTTCTGTGAAAAATTGGTACTTAGTCTTATTGCGTGTCACTTGTATATGATGAATTATTTTCTCTTGCTGCTTTCAGAATTCTCTCTTTATCTCTGGCATTTGATATTTTGAATAGTAGGTGTCTTGTAGTAGATATCTTTGGATTTCTTCTGTTTGGGGTGTGTTGTCCTTGGATATTGATATTTATGTCTTTCATAAGGGTTGGGAAATTTTTGGTCATTTGTTTCCTCAAATATTTTCTCTGCCACTTTTCCATTCCGGTAGCACTGATACCGCAAATTGTGCATTTTGCATTGTCATTCAATTCTCTGACACTTTGTTCCTTTTTATCCATTCTTTTCTTTCTGTTCTCCTGTCTTTTCAAATTCAAATGATCTGTCCTCCAACTCACTTGTTTTGTCTTCAACCAATTCAAATCTTTCATTATATGCCTCCAATGTATTTTTAATGTCTTCCATTGTGTCTTTCATTACCATAAGATCTGCTATTTTCCTGGCAAATTCAAATTCTTCTTTGTGTTCAACCAGTGTCTTCTTAGTATCCTTAATCCCTTTTGCCATCTCATTGAATTTATTAAGGAGATCTGTTTGGATATCTGTGTTTAGTTTTTTCAAATGCTGTGTTTCATCTTAAGGTTTAATTTGTTCCTTTGGCTGGGCCATATCTTCCTGTTTCTTAGTATGGCTTGTAATTTTTTATTGGTGGCTTGGCATCTGATTTTGTTATGTGTTTATTCTGTGTTCGAATTCTCTCTTTAAACTGGCTTTTTTATTCATTGGTTTTTTGCTAAAGTTTCTTCTGCTTCTCCTCCATAAATATTAGTCTGTTTATTATTATTATTATTATTTGCCTTTGTATATTTTTAATACTCCTCTTGTCTTCTATTTCTGCTATTCCTGGAGGGCTAATTTTGATAGAAGTGTTCCCCTGGAGACAATCTTCCCAGATGTGGTTTCCCAGTCAAAACAGGTTTGGGAATCTATGAAGGGAGTGTAGATTAAATCCAATGTGCTCTGGAGAAGAGACCCTAAAGCCCTCCAATCTTCTCTTTGATGTCTCCCCCTAATCTAGGCTTTTTAAAGTACCCAGCATGTAGCATTCTTTATCCATTTATTCCCTGCTGCTCTGAAGTTATTCTGTGCCTTTAATTCTCAATTGACTTTGCTCCTGGTAAGGCATGGTTGAGGCTGAGGTTGCCAGCCTATCTGGGATGAAACTGTTGCACAGCTCCCATTCCCTGAGATCTGAGTTCTCTGATCAACTGCCACCTCCTGTACTGGTCACCTTCCCCACCAGGTGGGCAAAATGACTCTGCCTGCACTGTCTTGAGAGAGAGAGTTATCAGAAGGCTTTTGTTTCCTTTCTTTCCAGGAGTCATTACTGCCTAGTATGCACTGGTCATTTTAAGGTGGATGGGGTGAATATGCCTGCCCTGACTGAGAAAGCATGTGTGCTTTTCTCTCTGTCCTGGGGCACCAAGTGTGCAACAGCCTTTCAAGGTGGGCTGGGTGAATCTCTCTGCTAGAGAGTGCACTCTTCCCATGCTTCCAGGGGTCATTGGGGGCCAGTGTGAATCTGCCTGCCTGAAGAAATTGTTCAAATTGCACCCTTTTTCCACATGTGCTGGGTGTGGGGGCCTAAGCCAGTTTGTGGCTTTCCAAACTGGGCATACAGGATCTGATTTCCACCACCCCAGGGGACAGGTATGTTTTTAGTCACCCCTGCTTCCACTCCTGCTGGGGTGGAGACAGCATAAGTGCTGCTGGCTTCTTGGTGGCTTGGGCAGGTTTAAACCTCAGCTGTGCTCAAGATTGGAATTCAGGTAGCTAAATTTGCCAATCAACAGCTGTAGTTGGTGCCAGGCCACTCCCCCTTCCCTGCTTTCGGGAAAGAGGGATTCTGTTTCCAGCTTCAGAGTAAGTCCAAAGGCTGCTCCCCTCGTCAGTGGGGTTGGGAAATCACCTCTGCAATATGGAGGAACATACTCAGAAATCTTCAATGTAGCTGGTCTGTCTCTTCTTCCTGTTCTTCCTTGGATGGTGCACTGTGTTCTTCTGGTCTCTGGAGTCCCCAACAGTTGCTCCAGACAGATCTTAGCTGATTATTAGTTGTCCTGTGAGACAAGCTGATTGTTAGAGCTTCCTACTCTGTAGCTATTCTCCCCAGTTCATTTCTTCCCCAGTTATTCAAATGAACTATCTAAATGGTCAGAAATCTTCATATTATCTATTGCAGTCTCTGGTGGCATGCTTCATGTGGCCTCTGAGAAGGATCTTCCTTCATTTTTATATAGCAGAAATGCCTTTAAATTTGTTTTATCTATCTTAGTATTTTTATATATTTCCAAAATATATAAAAAGGAAGGCTTTCCAGAGTATGTATGTTGCCATGTATTCAGAATTAGAAGTCTCAGTTCAAGTCTCTAAAAATATATTAGCATAAGAACTCATTCTATAATATCTGCAATTCTGTCTTTATCCCACTCAAAATCATTGGTAACTATAGAATCAGTATATGAGAAAGTTATCTCATTCCTCAATAAAGCTAAATTCTTGCAAAGATAACCCCAATTTGCTTAGTAAAAAAAAAAATGTTTTTAGTTCATAGGTATCATTAACCCTTATGAAGTTAATAAATACAAACATGATGTGGGACATTAAATGTATGTTAATATTATTTTTGTATTAAAGTAAAGGATAGCAAATATAGATTTGTTATTTAATAATTGCAATGTATAGGATATTTTTTATATTAGTTTAAATCTAATTGATTAATCCTGTACTTCCAATTTATATTTGGACTTATAGTTTTAAGTTATAGAAAATTTACTGAGTTTAGCCATAATATTTGATTGTGTCATTAAACTTAATATGTATAATATATAGACTTTTAGTTTATTAGATTAATAAATATTAGTTAAAACTTGGTAAGAGTGGTGTGCTCTTAGAGCACTGAACCTCCCAAATAAAAAAACACATATAACAAAGAAGTTTAATTAAATCTCATGAAGTTAAGGTAAAAAAAATCTACAAAGTGGATGAGATGACAGTGGAAATGTGTAGAACTGCCAGTTGACCAGAAATATTGACAATAAAGTGTGTCTCTCTGGCTCAGTGACTACTGCCTGCATCCTTTGCATTCCTAGACAACATATAATAAGTAGACTCTCTACAATGATTCTCAGGAAACAGAAGTGGGAATCATGTAGAGTGCATTTGCTTTCTCTCAGTCATGTATATGTTAGAGTAAAGGTCAATGATCAGAAACAAAGATTAAGTGCAAATTCCAACAACCTGGCTTAATCTCACTTGAATTACCATACATGAAACCACTATCTAAACTTCAGGTTCTTTTAATTTCAAATGACATCTATATTTCAGCAGTATGTGTTTAAGTGGTTATTCAAAATTTTTGAAAATGTATTTACTTAAGTTAATAGTAAAACATTAACAGTAAAGATATATAAAATTTGATGTGAATTTTTTCTCACATTTCTGTTTGATTGAGCTTAAATTCTAACTTGTATTCTGCTCTAGAAATAAAAGGGGTAATTCATCTTCTATTTCAAGCTAGTCCAAAAGATTGAATTGTGTTAAATGATGCACTGCAGTTTCTCTGATGTTCATTATTGTTCTACAAAGATTTTGCTGAGATGAAAAAACTTACTTACAGAAAGCCTTTATGTTAGATTCATGTATTGAGCCAAAACTTGAAACTATCTCTTTGAACTGTGGAGAAAAATTTCTTAAAATTAAAAGATAACATTTCCCTTCACATATTTGGAGGATGAAGATCTAAATACTCTAAAGCCAAGCTACTCTTTATTTTCCAAAGGCACGTTTAGAAGTAATTTCTGTGATATAATAAAATTGTATATCTTATAGGGAATGTAGAACATAATAATATGTCACAAATTTTATTCAATGTTCATTAGATTTATAACAAGTTCTTAAGGTTTTACCTCACCTCTTCTATATATCATAATATGCATACTATCTGAGATCCTTCATAAACCAGTATCAATGGAATACACATATACATGCATACGTGATAGCATATAGCATGCCTAGGATTGGACTTACATCATTCTTTCTTCACTCCTGAATACCACCATCAATTTTGGTAAGAATAACTGTATTAATCAAGTTCTCCAGAGAAACACAAGTGACGGGATATATAATTAAGGGATTTATTATAGGAACGGGCTCACAACACCATAGAATTGGCAATTTTGAATACCATATATCAAGCTTCAAGCTGCATTATTCAAAAGTGGTGATTCTGAAATCTGACATTTCTGAATTCTGTGCGGCAGGCTACAAGCTGGAAACTCCAGTGAAGCTGGGTTTTGTTTTGTTTTCCTACAGAAAAAGCTGGCTGGATGAAGAAGAGGCAGATATTCTTCTTTTTCACTGCTGAAATCCTCAGTTCTCCTTTAAAACTTCTAACTGATTGGATGAGGATACTTTTCTCATTGCTGAGAGCAATCTTCTTTGTGGATTGTAGATGCAATCAGCCACAGATGCCATCAACTAACTATAAATGCTAATTCGTCTACAAAATATCCTTAGAGTAACAAGTGGGCAAGTGCTTGCTTGACCAAACAACTGGATAGAATAACCTAGAGAAGTTGGCACATGTAACTATCCCAAACTGTGATATGAAAATCACCATAACTGAGACTAGTTTCTCCATATTACTAAGTAGCAAAGAGATTATATATTCCAAATATACAATTGTGACCATATTAATGGAAAATATAAATCATACATTGTTTTTCATTTTAAGAAACTTTACTGTTAGAGCTTGTGTTTCATTTAAGAGGTGCTGTGAAAGGCATTTGATGAATATCCCAAACTTGATATTAATATGAGTTCAAGGAGTACTTGAATGTTGACAAATCAATGGCTTCTGAAATATAGCAGGGAATATTAAGTCCCTGAGAGGTGGACAATGTTATAAAGGATTCCTTAAATCCCCTCTAACTCTTTTGTCTAGTTGAAGAAAGCTCCAGAAGAGACTAATTGTTCTCCTTTATCTCCTATAAATGGTTAGGGAAGGTCACCTACTCAGTACTTTTCTCCAAAATCTGAATATTCTTAGTGCCTTTTAAAAACTACTGAATTGGCATATGTATCTTAAGAAATGATAATCAACATCTGTGGCAGTTTGATACTATTTATGAATCCCCCAAAAGAAAAAGATTGTTTGTAAACTGGTCTATTCCTCTGGGTGTGATGCCCTTAGATGCATGAGATTCAGCTGACATGTCTTCATTAAATTACCTGTTAAGATTAGGGTTTTGATTCTACCACATCAGCAGGGCATGGCTCAGTGTTGAGTCCCTGTTCCTTTGGTGGGCTGATATAAATCGGCACTCATTCAAAATACACAGGAAGAGAGAGGGCTCCATAGACATGAAAGAGGAGAGAACTTCGTCGTTTCAGTCCTGCCAAATGCAAAGGACAAGGCTCAAACAGCTAAAGGCCCCAGAAGAGAGATGAGCCCTATGCCAGGCTACAGCTGAGATGAGAAGAAGCTGGGACTACGGAGCCTTCAGAGGAAGAAGGAAGGAGAGACCAGGCAGAGATTGCCCGCCATCTTGCTTCAACACATGTCAAAAGACTTGGGTGAGAAAGCACTTCTTATGGTACTTTGAGTTGGACTCTTTAGGGCCTTGTAATTGTAAGCTTTTACCTCAAATAAATATTCTTTCATAAAAGCTAACAGATTTCTGGTATTTTGCATCAGTGCTCCTTTAGCTGACTAATACAACTTTATTCAAATTGATTTTAATTGCTTATTAAAAATATGTTGTTCAATAGTCATGGCTGAATTCTAGTGGGGAATACATTAAATTGTGTGGTAATGAGGATTTTAACAGAACAGAGCTCTCCAACATTGATCCAGATAATCAGAATGCAAAGTAATGAAGTAACAATGGAAAGGAAAACATAACTGAAGAATACATGTCCTTCTATATGTCTGCAAGCTTGCCACACAATTTAGAATTCTCTGTACTAATGTTATGACTTCGAATTTCACTTAATTGAATTCAAAGGTCTCATTTTTTTTAAAAGTATAACAGTGAAATATCACATTATAAATTAAAGTTTATTGCGGTAACATCCTTTTTGCTCACATAACTTAAAAACCACACAATAAATACAAAGCTAGGTCCAATAGCTAATTTTATATTTGGGTTGCAGCCATATTTATACTTAAACATTTCCATCTGTTTCCGAGTGTAAAAGTTGCTTGAGATTTGCAGTGATAATCCAGCAAAATAACATTAACTTAAATTTTCTCTAGAAAGGTTCCCTGGCCATGCCCCCTTATCACAGACACTAATTAACTAATAAATTTTCTGTTGCATTGTCTCAATTTAAATATCTCTTATTTTGTAAAGCTACTTCCATAAGGAATTTAATTCAGAACATTGCCCAGTAATTTAAATAATTTCACAATAATAAACCATTCAGAAACATAAAGAATAAGGAAAACCAAAATCATATTCTATTGAAACACTACAAAATTAAATGAAAAGAAGTCAATCAGATAAACACTCTGAATTTCATTAGAAGTCCAAGTTGATTTTCTTTCCTCTTTTCTCCTCTCTGCCCATCTTCCTAGTGCCTGGAGCAGAGAAAGTATAGTTACTTTGGGTTCAGACAGGCTGCAAACCGATTTTACCTTATGACTTTTCTACTGCCAGGCAAAATGTCTCCTGTGTAACAAATATGTAGATGGACTAATCAGTTCATAAACTGATGGCAAAGTTCTTTTTCATTTATTTTTATTTTTATTTTTTACTATGCATTGGGGCAGGGTCTTATTCTTGGTCTCCACTGGAAAACTGTGAGTAGAAAATGAGAAACATATACTGATTATTATTTTCATCCCGGTGGTAATTCAAGTTTTAAATGCTGAAAGTACTCATGCTAGCTTTGAAGGCACTCACTGAAGTCAAGTTCACATAGTTAAGTTCACAAATTTAGCTGTGCACATTTGAGGATTATCACTTTTTTTTAGGTTAATGCTTATAGACCTAACTATAAATGATAGTGGGGGAGATTTCTGTACCATGGAAAATCTAAAACCATATACATTTGGCAATCATAAAAAGAATACTTAAATTAAAAACTGTTAAAATGATCATATGTGCTGCTAAAGTTAGCTTAATTCTGCAAATTTGAGCCAACAGTTTCAAATAAAACAAATTAGTATATTAACATTTTGATGACAGGATATAACCTATATTTTCAGTTCTAAGAGATTATTTATTTAGTTCAAAGAGTGTAGAAGTAAAATAATTAGATCTGATAAGTGAATTTTTACTTTGTACTTATCTGATCAAAAAAGTTTTAAAGTATAATGTTAAACAAAAGAATAAATATTAAATAGAGGCGTACAAAGAAGTAAGAAAAGAAGCATGGATAAATAAAATAAAGATTAAAGATGTTTTGAAAAATTATCTGACTATATATAGTATAGGTGAACATTTCTAATTGCACAGGATGATTTATATCTAAGCCTGTTTAAAAAAAAAAGTTTATCACATTATTGAACATTTTCTGTATAATGTTACTCACAAATTTATTTTGTTCACAAGATACTTTATTTTAATATTTTGTTCTAATCCAAAATGTGTATTTATTTCAATGATTTAGTGATACATTAGAAATCACATGAAATATTACATGTATAAATGTATTTAAAATCATATATCAAGCCAATTATTTGATGATTGGCAGTTTACTCCCTAGAATGAAAGATCATGTTCTATTATTACATTCATTTATTATTTTTGCTGGTCTTATTACTATTTTGTTGCTGTTGTCAATACAAATAAAAAATAGACCATTGTTAGAAAAAGGTAAAGTATCTTCAGAGTAAAGTAACACGCTTGCAAATAAAATGCTGATTTAACTGCATAAGACAGTCTAGTACTTAAAAGCAGTTGAAATACAAGTACCCTTTTAGGTTCACTTAGCCATATATTTATGTCTTCCAAACTATATTTCAGAATGTTTCAATCTTATTTGTGTTGGCTCATTTTTTGTTGGAATAGAACCTAGAACCATTAAATTCACTTATGACAAATAAACGAGGGTAGATGGGACATTTGTCCTACAGTTGGAAATGCTGGTGTGGTGAGCAGCATTTCCAGAATATCTCTAGAAGGAGTTCTTCCTGGATTCCATAGTTATTTGTTCTTTACATATTATCATTTGCATTTAGCTGCCATTTCCCTTAATTGATAAGTTTTGATTAATCTGAACAAATTAAAATACCTAATGAATATCTTTGATTTTGTTTGAAAGAAAAATACACAGAAACAAAAGCCATGCAAGCAAGTTAATCACTCATTGCCTACCTTGGAGTGTGAACAGATGTTTTAATTAAAATGGACTGTGAGATAAATTATTCCATAGTGTAATTTAATAAATTGCCATTGGAACAATAAATTACAATACAAATATTTACTTGACCATTATTGCTTCACTCTTCTATTACAATAAAGACCACATTCGCTCCATTGCTACTCTTTATAATCTTCTCGTAGGAAAATATTTTTGATACCTCTAATGCTAATTATTTTTTTTGGAAATATGATAAAAGCAATATTTCTTCTTAAATCTTTATTTCAATTTTGATATTTATTGCATTGAAAAGAGGAAATCTTGCTAACATTTACAGGAGACTTTAATATGTATATTTTTAGAGTTTGTAGAGGGGTCAAAATTAACGAACCCCATTTAATTTTGAAAAGATCAATATACATTTATGTCAATCTTCAGGTAACTTTTCTTTCATTTACTCTCCCTGCCCACTTCTTTGGTACATGACATTAATAATTTACATGTAGCTTCCTTTGTAAAATATATTTTAAAATGTTTTTGGGATTGTTTTTTTTTTCTAACATTTCAAAGAAAACACAGAACACTCTAAACATGACTTTCAAGGATTAGGAGAAATATTTAAAAATTTTACACAATATATAATCCTTTGAACAAAATTACTTCATTGCACTAAAGCAGGGGTTCATAGCTTTTTTTGTTCCATGGACCCCTTACTAATTCCACACTATACTGCATATTATTAATAAATATATCACATTCGCACCAACACGTCCCCATGAGAATAATGGTTTTTTTGAATTTTCAATTCAAGTTCGTGGACCCTCTGAAATTACTCCACAGACCCCTCTGTGGACCCATGGTTAAGAACCCCTGCACTAAAGGGTTTCTGACATAAAACAGTGTTAATACTATTCTAACCTTTCAATTTCTGATATTTCACTAAGTTTGCCAAAGTTATGTTGCTTTGATTATTTACTTCCTATGAGGCACTATCATCCTTTTAAGATAATTTGATCCTTTAAAGATCATTAAAATAATTAAAACATTTATGCAAAGCTGACTTTGTTATAGGTTAGAAAAAATATATCCTCAGTAGTTATTTTTGTTTAGTTGGAAAATCAGAAGTATAGCAGATGTATATTAAATGCATGCTTTCCTTTCAGTGTAATAATAAATCCTAAGTAGTCTCATATTTTGAGACTTGCAGGGAATTTGCATGCCAGAAGGTTACTGGAGAATACTTTCATGATCAACAACTGGAGCAGAATGAAAAATTGTACTGTAATGCAATTTCATTCAAGGTCGTAGCACACTCTATGGGAGCTCTGGGGCTAGATGGCATTTAAAAATTCCTTCAACCTTGGATGAGGGACAAGGGTTTTATACCACATGAGCCCCACATCATCTAGCATTGGATCCAACTGCTCTAGGAAGCTTGACTTGGATGATGCAGCTTGATCCAGCTAAGGGAAAGTCCAGGAGCAGGACTCAGCTGAAAACTGTCAGTCACCATTTCCCCCAGAAGGTGGGGGAATGAATGACTCAAAAATTTGTGGTGGGATGGAACTAGGTGGTACAACGGCATCCACTACATTGTAAATGACTGGGTAACAATTCATTAAAAACCCACAATTTCTTTTAGCCTCCTTATCTACCAACCTTGACTTGGTTTTTGTCCTTTTAACTCATGATAACAGTTCCATTTCTATAGGTTGTGTCAGAGATTAAGTTAGAATGTAGAGGCAGGGCGAATGTGAAAGGCTTTACTTCCATCTTTTTCAACAATTGACCCCTCCACCTGTAAGAGAAATTGAGGAAGCAAATATGAATGAATAGGACTATTGCTAGTGTAAATATAGTAGATTTCTCTTTTTAAAGAAGAGGAAGAGAATGGATATAGGGTGGGCAGTTAGCCTAATTTCATTTCTCCTGTCAACTTTTCAGATGTTTATTTTATAAACAGTAGTGGTCATCCATAAAGTGTTGAAATTTATAAATTACAATAATTTTACCTTTTTAAAACAATCTTAAATCCATACATAATATATGGATTTTAAAAATTAAAAAATTTTAATAAGTTACCTGACTCTCCTACCCTCTATTTATATATCTACCATTCCCACTATGTTCTTGCTAAAGGTGAATGCCTTCAAGGTCGTGGATATGATCACACCATGCTATATTTATAAATCAGGCCATATAATTAAGTGGACTGGGAGATGTCAAAGGGAGCTGGCTCTCTTTATGAATATACAGAGAACTCCTATCATTTATTAAAATGATCAAGTATTTGAAATTGTCTCTCAGCCAAGATGCAAACAAATGATAATTCGTGGTCATTCAACCTTTCATATCACATTTCATTGAACATATATATTGATAGAAATTGGGGACCCCTTTCCAGCCCAAGCATATGTACTTCCATGGTGATTTCTTTTTCTTCAGCTAATTTGTAGTTTATGGTATATCTGTAACTTTTATCTTTATTTGAGGGAGAAGCGTATCTATTTCCCTAAGACTTGGTGATCTAGTAAACATAGTCTGGCTTAATTTGTTTCCCCATAATTGTTGAGAATCCTTTGAAGAGTAATTTCATTGATATATTTTGGGAACTGATTGAACGTGGACTCTATTGGGAGTTAGGGGCTTTTTGGAAAATATCTGTATCATTTGTTAGATAATTAAAATAATTCCTTTTTGACAACTATGTTAACTACTTTATGAATGCTATGCTAAAATAAATCACTCATACTTTTGAAGAATTAATTCTTTAATGCTACTTCGCCACCTAATGCATTACCATGATGAAGAGATGATGAATTCTAATTAAAGTAAACATGGATTTTTTTTCTCATACAATACTAGTTTCAGTAGTAAAGGTATAAAAAAATAGTAAAGGTATAATTTCTAGGCACTTTTTTTGCCTCTCTGCAAATATAATTTCTTCAGATTTTAAATGCCTAATGTGTTTTCCTTGGTTAAAAAATTACAAAAGAGAAATCTCATGAGAAATTGTAAAATGGCCCCAGAAGTTCCTACTGTGACTTATATTCATATTATTTTCTCAGAAATAAAATTCTGTGCTTGTTGTATTTATTTTAATAATTCTCAGGGTTAGGAATAAAAGAGGAAATGATAGAAGACTCTCATATTCATATGATTCTCCAAAAATTCTAATAAATCAGAATTAAAAGGAAAAAAAGAGATATGAATCAAATGTAAGATCTTCATCAATTCATTATCTACTATTATGTAAAACTTGGTGGAAAAGACCTATATAAGTTTGAAAGTTTGCCATTAAATTTCTAAAATGGGATAATATTATTTGGAGTGTGCCCAAAGTGGCCCTTGTTTATACCATTTTAGTGTCAGTCTATTGCAACTGCTGACCTACTTTTCTGTATCACTCACTAGAAGAAATGAGCAATTGTGACTTATAAGCAACAAAAATATGCGTTAATAAGTTTAAATATTTGTTGATAGCCTAGTTTCAGTAATGCTGTGATAAAAATAATACTCATAGTTTTGAAGCTTGCAGGCATTTACTAAGTTTCTTTTCCTAGAGCCTGATCCTGTGTCTACCAACAGGCATTTAAAATTTCAGATCAATCTCTTATATCATCAAGAACAATTCATCCATGTCCACTAGATTACATTTAATGAATCAGTTGGAAGACAGTCAAAAGATATGATGTATTAGTCACAATTTTAGTGTGAATGTCAGAAAATTGGCTCTAATTTCAAGTAGTCATGAATTTTTATAAGGGAATGTATGGATTCTACCCTAAGAGGCAATCCTTTCAAATTAATAAGTATATCCATATTGGTATAGTTTGAGCTGAAAAGTTGGCTTTTTTTTTCTCTAAAAGGTTTCAAACATATATTACAGAATCTTACACCTTGAGATTAAAAAAAAAATACTATTTATATATGATATCTGGACAAAAACTATTCTGGTCACATAGAATAAGTTCACATTCTTATTTGATGTGTACCCTGGTCATCATTATCATTACTATTATCATTATTATAAAAATAACTTATAATCACTTTATAAGTTTTATTAGAAAGTAATCACATTGCTCACTAAGGAAAGTTTTAGCAAATAGTGAATATATATAATTACCTAATTTTATAAGGAAAAGATATAATTTCAAGTATATGTTAAACCTTTGAAATATGCACAAAAACAATTTACCCAAATTTTGAAACACATGTTTTCTTCATTGAATCAAGAAAAGAAGAAAAACATATTTTCTAATGA
The DNA here is from genome assembly GCA_029593785.1 of Cabassous unicinctus. Lineage (NCBI taxonomy): Eukaryota > Metazoa > Chordata > Mammalia > Cingulata > Chlamyphoridae > Cabassous > Cabassous unicinctus. The sequence goes on from JAQZBX010023633.1 coordinate 28,645, forward strand.
AATGCAGTAAGTTATCTGTCAAGTTTTCGTGATCTGACAGTTACCATACCCACATTTCAATCATGTTTTGCTTATATAACTCATTCCATATGGCACAACTTCTTTTTATGCAATATCCAAATCAACATATTTTTATTAAGATCTCTAAATACCTAAAGGCATTTTGTAAGTTATATCACTATGAAAACAGAATATTTCTGTGGGTGCGAAATTTTGATCTTGATCTTTTTGTTATAATGACTATAATCTAATTTTAAGTAAACTGAATGCTTGGAATCTGATCTCATTTTATTAACATTTATAGAAAGATAAATAGATAGGTACTTTGATTAGATATAGAGATAGATACAGATAGATAGATGGATAGATAGAGTGATTGATAGAGAAATATATATTTTCTATTACCATCATTTTATCTAAATGACATGCAATTTGCCTGGAAACCAGCATGTAAAGATAAGCTCCAGTTCCTTAAAATCAAACACTGTTCATCTTGTTCATTGCACCATCTTGACTACATATGTGCTGACACATCCTAGACAATAATCAGATGTTCAATTGAACATTTTTAATTGGATTATTTTCTCCTCTCATAAAGAGTTATTAGTATGAGAAGATGACAAAAGACAAGGCAACAATTAAACAAAAATGGTCTAAAAAATCATTCTCCATAATTAGTACTTAATATATAATTCTGAGCAGATTATATCCATGTTCATTTGCATTTTGGCCATTGTATTCAGAATAATGATAAATGTTGACTATCTCTTCCTGCAAAATTTCTTCCTCAGAGGGAAATTATTCTGGGATATTGACTTATTTAAGTACTAAATTTCTGAGGACTCATCTATAGTAAAGAAAATTTAGTGACCATCATCACTATAGGATGCAAGATATCTTAAATTTAGTGAGAAATATCAGCACTTTTAGTAAAAAATTCTCCAAAATCTTGACAAAAGTCCAAGTGATTGAGGGGGACATCATTTCTTTGTCATAGAGGGTAAAGACCATCCAGAGATTATTTAGGGAAATTAAATTATCTAATTCAGAGTTCGCTATTGATTGAAGGTCTCAGAATTGATGAAGTTGCACGTTTCATTGTAGATTTTTGCCTGTATAAAGGCAAGTCATTTTCAACAGGTAGAACAAATGACCACAAGGGTTAGAGTTTATTAATCTTTAGGATGTTAACCAGTTTTGTATCTAACCCAGCAATCTTATCATTGTATTTCTTTATTAAATTTCACATATATGCATATATTATAAGATACCAAATTCATTACATGAAATATATACGGACATAAAACTCAGAGATATTGAGGGTTTGGTTCCACACCACTGCCATAAAGCATGTTGCTTAATAAAGCAAGTCACACAATTTTTTTGGTTTTGCAGTGCATTAAATTTTATGTTTACACCGTAATGTAATCTATTAAGTGTGCAATAGCATTATTATAAAAATGTGCATACCTTAATTAAAAAACACTTTATTGCTTAAAAATGCTAATCATTACCTGAGTCTTCAGCAAGGCATAATCATTTGCTGCTGTAGGGTCTTGCCTTGATATTGATGGCTGCTGACTGGTCAGGGTGGTGGTTGCTGAAGTTTGGGGTGGCTGTGGCAATTTCTTAAAATAAGACAACAATAGAGTTTACCACATAGATTGACTCTTCTTTTCATGAAAGATTTCTCTTTATCATGCTATGATTTTTGAAAGCATTTTACCCACTGTAGAATTTCTTTCAAAATTGGAGACCATCCTTTCAAATCCTGCAGCTGCCTTATCACTAGGTTTATATAATATTGTAAATCCTTTGTTGTCATTTCAACAATGTTTGCATAATCTTCACCAGGAATAGATTCCCACTCAAGAAACCACTTTCTTTGTTTATCCATAAGAAGCAACTCCTCATCTAGTAAAGTTTATCATGAGATTGCAGAAATTCATTCACATCTTCAGATTACACATCTAATTCTAGTTCCCTTGCTATTTCCACCACATCAGCAGTTACTTCCTCCACTGAAGTCTTTTTTTTTTTTTTTTTTTTTTT
>JAQZBX010023634.1:0-30697 GCA_029593785.1 Cabassous unicinctus
CACTATATATTAGTAAAAGGGGTAATCTTTCAAGAAGTAAGAACAATCATAAACATTTATGCAAATAATCAGGGTGCCTCAAAATACATGAGACAAACACTGAGAAGACTAAGTGGAGACATAAATATTTCTACAATTATAGTGGGGGACTTTAATACACCATTATCACCATTAGACAGAACATCTTGACAGAGAATCAACAAAGAAACAAAGGCTCTGAATGATACATTAGAGGAAATGGATCTAATAGGTATATACAGAATGCTACACCCAAATAAAGTGGGATATATATTCTTCTCGAGTGCACACGGATCATACTACAAGATAGACCACATGCTAAGCCACAGAACAACTCTCAATGAATTCTTAACGATTGAGATTATAAAAGTAATTTCTCTGACAACAATGGAATGAAATTGGAAATCCCTAAGTGCCAGAGAACAAGATTAGGCACAAAGATATGGAAGTTTAAAAAACACACTCTTAGACAAACTGTGGGTCAAGGAGAAAATCTCAAAAGAAATAAGTAACTATCATAAAATGAATGAAAATGACAACACAACATATCAAAACCTATTGGATGCACCCAAAGCTAGACTGAGGGGGAAATTCATAGCCATAAATGCATGACCAAAAGAGAAGAAAGAGCTGAAAATGAAGGCCTAACAGCACACCTGGGAGAATTGGAAAAACAAAAACAAACTAACTACAAAGGAAGTAGAAAGAAGGAAATAACAAAGATTAGAGCAGAACTAAATGAAATAGAAAATAAGAAAGCACTAGGGATAAAAAAGTGAAACCAAAACTTGGTTCTCTGAGAAGACCAATAAAATTGAAAAAACCCTTAGCCAGACTAACAAAGAAAAAGAGAGAGCACATGTAAATATGCAAAATAAGAAATGAGGAAGGAAATATCACCACTGATCCCGTAAAAATAGAAAGTATCATAAGAGGATACTTTGAAAAATTACATGCCAACAAGAATGATAATTTAGAGGAAATGGACAAATTCCTAGAAACTCACAAGCAGCCTACATTGATGAAAGAAGAAATTGATGAACTCAACAATCCAATTACAAGTAAAGAGATAGACTCAGTCATCAAAAACCTCCCCAATAGGAAGAGCTTTGGACCAGACAGCTTCACAGGTGAATTCTACCAAACATTCTGGAAAGAGCTAACAAATCCTGGTTAAGCTTTTACAAAAAAATAGAAGTAGAAGGAACATTGCCTAACTCATTCTATGATGCCAACATTACTCTAATACCAAAGCCAAACAAAGATGCCACATGAAGGGAAAATTACAGACCAATCTGTTTAATGAACCTAGATGCTAAAATCCTTAACAAAATAATTGCTAATTGCATTCAACAACATATCAAATGATTTATACAACATGACTAAGTGGGTTTCATCCCAGGTATGCAAGGATGGTTCAATATAGGAAAATCAATCAATGTAATACACCACACAAAAAGATTGAAAAAAAAATCACATGATCATCTCTATAGGTGCAGAAAAAGTATTCCCCAAAATATAGCACAATTTCTTCATAAAACATTGCAAAAGATAGGAATAGAAGGAAATTTTCTGAACATGATAAAGGGTATACATGAAAAACCCACACCTACCATCATCTTCAATGGTGAAATCCAAAAAGCTTTCCCTCAAGACACGGATGCCCACTATCATCACTCATATTTAACATTGTCTTAGACATAGTTGCTTGAGCACTGATGCAAGAAAAAGATATAAAATCATCCAAATTGGAAAGGAAAAAATAAAATTTCACTATTTGCTGATGACATGATCCTATACATAGAAAGCCCTGAGAAATCTACAACAACATGTCTAGAACTTATAAAGGAATTCAGTAATGTCACAGGCTATAAGACCAATGCTCAAAAACCAGCAGCATTACTCTACAACAATAAGGAGCTATCTGAGGAGGAAATCAAGGAAAAAATACCATTTGCAATAGTATCTAAAAGAATCAAATACATTGGAATAAATTTAACTAAAGATGTAAAGAACACTACACAACATTGTTAAAGGAAATCAAAGAAGACTTAAATAAATGGAAGAATATTCCCTGTTCATGAATAGGAAGACTAAACATCATCAAGATGTCTATCCTACCCAAACTAATCTACAGATTTTATGCAATCCCAATAAAAATCAACACTGTATTTTTTTAATGAATTGGAAAAACTAACAATAAAAGTTATTTGGAAGGGCAAGAAACCCCAAATTGCCAAAGACATATTGAAAAAGAAATATGAAGTTGGAGGTATCACACTACCTGACTTTAAAACATACTACAAATCTACAGTGTTCAAAACTGCATGGTATTGGCACAAGGATAGACAGACTAACCAAAGGAACCTAATTGAGAGTTCTGATATAGATCCTTACATATACAGTTATTTGATATTTGACAAGGTCACCAAGCCCACTCAGTTGGGAGAGAGTTACCTCTTCAACAAATGGTGCTTGGAGAACTGGATATCCATATCCAAAATAATGAGAGAGGAACACCATCTCACACCCTTCACAAAAATCAACTCGAGTTGGATCAAAGATCTAAATATAAGAGCCAAGACCATAAAGAATTTGGAAGATAATGTAGGGAAGCACCTACAGGACCTTGTAATAGGAAATGGTTTCATGAACTTCACACCCAACGCATGAGCAGTCAAATAAAAAATAGATAATTGGGATCTCCTCAAAATTAAAAACTTCTGCAACTCAAAGGACGTTATCAAGAAAGTTAAAAGTCCACATACCCAGTGGGAGAAAATATTTGGCAAATATATATCTAATAGGAGCCTAATATCCTGCATATATAAAGAAATCCTACACCTCGAAAATGAAAAGACAAACAACCCATTTAGAAAACGGGCAAGTGACCTGAAAAGACACTTCTCCATAGAAGAAATACAAATGGCTAAAAACCACATGAAAAAAATGCTCGACATCACTAGCTATTAAGGAAATGCAAATCAAAACTACAATGAGATACCATCTTACACCCATTAGAATGGCGGCAATTGAAAATAAACAGCAGATTCTAAGTGTTGGAGAGGATGTGGAGCAATGGGAATCCTCATCTACTGCTGGTGGGATTGTAGAATTGTCCAGCCATTATGGAGGAGAGTTTGGCAGTTCCTCAAAAAACTATCTATAGAACTTCCATATGATCCAGCGATTCCACTGCTAGATATATACCCTGAAGAATTGAAAGCAAAGACATGAACAGATATATGCACACCAATGCTCAAAGCAGTATTTTTCACTATAGCCAAAAGTTGGAATCAACCCAGGTGCCCATCAACAGATGAATGGATAAACAAAATATGCTACATACATACAATGGGATATTACTCAGCTGTAAGAAGGAATAGAGTGCTAACACACGGGATAACTTGGATGAATCTTGAAGACCTTACATTGAATGAAGCAAGCCAGGCATTGAAGGATGAGCAGTACATGACATCACTGATATGAGTTAAGGAAATTGAGCAGTCTCAGAGGGCTATTGTCTGTAAGATAGGCTTACAAGGAATAGAAAGAGAAGTTTGTGAGCCATCACCCATATGGACGTAGTTTATGGTAAAGTGATAGAGTGTAATTTCATATTGAAGGGATAAGACAGGAGGGTAGTGATGTTATTGGTTTGGGTGGTGCAGGGTTGACAGGTGGGTAAATTGGGAAGGGTGGGTCAGAAGTTCCAGGATATTGGGGGGAAGGTTGGGAAAGGGACCAGATGAACACTGGGTATTTGTGGGTATGAGGTTGAAAGTACAGAGGTGGAAATGCTTTTATGGCAAAATGACAAGGAAGGGTCACTGGTTTAGGGTGTTGGTTGGGGGGCATTCAGGACAGGATGCACCTGGATCAGGCTTCTAGGGAGCGTGTGTGTTCATTCTGTCATAATGTCTTATATCAGTGGGTGGAGATCCACATAGTGAGCAGGAAGAAGTTGGACTCCCATCTTTGGGAGGACCAATTTGTGCAGAAATAGACAGGCAGGAGTCTCTCAAGAGCAAGGGTGGTTCCTAATAGGGTAGGACAAACCAGTGTGTCAAGACCTGTTGTTGCATGTAACTATGATTCTTTTCATCCAATGAGTCAAGCCAGGGTGTCATCATGGGCCCTGAGGGGATGGGGTGGGAGGAATAGAATAGATCAAGCAGGGGGTATTTTGTGGTTTTTGGAAATGTTATTCATCATCTTACAATGATGGACATAGGACACAGTAAATATCATCAAAATTTTAAAAAGTGTACAATCTAAAATGTAAGCCATAATATAAACCACTGACAATGTTTAGTAGCTATGCTTCACTATTTGTATACCAGTTTTAACAACCTATCATCCACATATAAAAAAGGAATTAATATGGGGGGCAGGAAAGGGGGAGGATGTTGGTATATGAGAGGGTCCTGTATTCTGTGTGTGACTGCTGTGACCTAAAACTTCTTTGAAAACAGAATAAAAAATAGTGAGATACTGGGGAATGAGAGGAAGAATTAGCCAGGATACAAACTGGACACCAAATATTGCAGTGATGAAAGGCAAAATCTCAAAAACATTTTTATATATATATTTTAATATCCCAATCTTTTCATTGCATTTTTAGTTTTTTTTTATTTTAAACATATTTTATCTCTTGCATTTAAGCTTATCATTATTATTTCATTTTCCTATTAATTTTATTCATCTATTGTAATGGCTTCATCTTTGAAGAAGCTTTGTATCACAGAAAGGTTACAACTGGGGTGGGGGAGGATCATTTGTGTGGTGCATTTGGGATGGGGGATGCATGGAAGGAAGTTCACCTGAGCATACATATAAGGTATATGAAAGTGTTCAAATGTTCACAGGGCATTGTCACAGTGGGTGGAGAATCACTCAACAAATGAGAGAATACTGAATTCCCATTCTGGAGAGCTCTGCCACATTTTCCAAGGGAGCATCAACAGTTCCCCAAGTGCTGGGGCAGTGACTGGTGAAGGAGGATGATCCACTGATGCACCCTTGATACTGATGACTAGCCTTATAAGTCTTTGCTCTTGAAATTGAAACTTAGCCTATTGTTATGGGGTGCCTAAGTGTTGCCTCCTGAGAGCCTCCTTGTTGCTCAACTGTGGCTTCTCTCTAAGCCAAACTCAGCATATGAATGCATTAACTTCCTCCCAGCATGCGATATGACTCCTGGGGATAAGTCTCCCTGGCACAAAAGGATTGCGATCAAGAGCCAATTGGCAATGATACTGGAAAAAGGACCCCAAATACAAGGGTGAAAAGGTAAAGGCAAATGAGTTTATATGGCTAAGAGTCTTCAAAATGAGTCGGGAGTTCATCCCAGAGGTAATGCTTATGCAGAGTTCAGTAGGATCTCCTAGAATTCCAAAGTGGATATCAACCCAAATCGTGGGACTACTGAGGGCTCTGGAGACATCCACATCCCATGTCAGGGCAGATAGCTCCAGAGTTTGGTGCCTTGCCAGTGGGCCCTACTTGGAGTTTGTGCCCCTGAGAGTGACAGATTTGGACTCAACTATGTCTTCCTTACACATGGCTCATCTATACCTTCTTTTCAAACCTATACTTGGTGCTGAAGTTTGTAGGTGTATGTGAACCTTGGTGGAGCAGCAATTCCTACTCTACAGTCCATTGGACTCACCCAGGACAACTGGCAGAGAGATGATGGACAACAGCCATCCCAGGGAATGGAGAGAGTCTGCAGTTAATCCCCTCCATCTTCCCCATGGAATATAAACCCCCTCTCAGTTGGAGGTGGAGTGGGCATCACCATCCCAGACTCCTCAGGATGGGGGAAAGAGCTATGGACTACAGTGGACTTACTGGTATTCTACTATAGAAATATTGTGATTCAAGCAATGGAAGAAATTACAATGTTGCTGTGGAGCCAGTGGCCACTGGAGGCTCTAGGGGCAGGGAGAGGGAAAGCAGTTGTAATACAGGGGTTTTTTCAGGACTTGGGAATTGCCCTGAGTGAAATTGCAATGACAGATATAGGCCATTTTATATCATTATATAACAGGCTGAACTGTGTGGGAGAGAGTGTGGTCTGCAATGTGAACTATGTTCCATGCTTAAAGGCAAAACCCCTGGATGTGTTTATCAATTGAAATTAATGTGCCACACTAATGAAGGATGTTTATGTGGGAGGTTGTGGGATGTGTCGGGGGTGGGGCATATGGGAATCCCTATATTTTTTGTGTAACATTCATGTAATCTAAGTATCTTTTTTAACAAAAATTTAAAAAAATACAAAGAGACATAAAAATGCAAAAAAAAATGAAACAGTAATATTATACTAAAGGATGTGAACTTACAAAACAAACATGCATATCATCAAACAGTCCTCCCATACACCACCCTACCACCAACACCTTGCATTATTTTGAAATTGATACACTCTATGAGAGTATTGTCAAAATATTATTACTAACTATATCCCATATCTTACATTTGGTGTATTTTTCCCAAACTTACCTGATTAAGACCCTGTTACATATTTGCTGTATTTCATGAGAGGAAATTTTCACATTTGTTCTGTTCACCACAGTCCATCTTCCACCACAGGATTCATTGTGCTATACAGTCCCAATCTTTGTACAATGCATTCAAAGTGTACACTCAGTGGTTCTCATTTTCACTACAGAATCATGCTGTCATCACCTCCATCAATTTAATAACGTTTTAATTATTACAACAGGGAAAATATCCCATTATTTCCCCCTATTCCTGTACCTTAGATTTGATATATCTTTTTGCCACTCATGCAAAAATGTAACAATATTACTGTTAACCATCATCCATAAGTTATATTTGTTATAATATTCTATGTGTCACCACATTCTTGACACTGTAAATGAACATACTTATATTTATTCTACTAACCACAATCTTCATTTCCCACTGAAATCACTATGTTACAGGATCGAGATTATTCTCTGGCTTCCTTTAAATTAACATTTATGCCCATAGGCTACCCATTTCAGCCACAATAACATTTATAAATCAGCAATGTTACTTATACTCACTACAATGTGTTACCATTAAATCAACTAATTTCCATACTTTTACAAAATGCACTAAAAATTCTACACATATTAAGCATCAGCTGCCATTCTAAACACACATTCCATTTTCTACTAACCTATACTCTAGAGTTTACCTCTGTGACTTTACTCATCTTATTTAGTTAATATTAGTGGGACCATACAATACTTCCTTCTTTGTGTGTGACTTCAATCAGTATAATGTTCTCAAGGTTCATCCATGTTGTCATATGCATTCCAATTTATTTCTTCTTACAACACAATGGTATTCCATTGAAGGTGTATACCACATTTTGTTTTTCCATTCATTGGTTGATGGACACTTAAGCTGTTTCCATATATTAGAATTCGTGAATAATTTTGCTATGAACATTGGTGTTCAAATGTCTGCTTAATAACAAGATTGATGGATCATATGGAAGTTGTGTATTTAGCTTCTTGATGTATCACCAAACTGTTTTCACAGAGGTTGCACCATTATACATTCCCGTCAACAGTGAACAAGTGTTCCTATTTCTCCACATCCTCTCCAGCACTAGTACTTTTCTGTTTTTTAAATAAAGGTCATTCATTAAGGTGTGAAATGGTACCTCATTGTAATTTTGATCAGCGTTTCCCTAATATATAGTGATATGGAATATTTTTTCATGTGCTTTTTGCCATTTTTATTACATCTTTGGAAAATATGTCTACTCAAGTCTTTTGCCCATTTTTTAATTGGGTTGCTTGTCTTCTTGTCACTGAGTTTTATGGTATCCTTATGTAACATGGATATCAAACTCTTATAGTATAGGTGGTCTCCAAATATTTTCTCCCTTTAAATATGTTATATTTTTCACCTTCTTGACAAAGACTTTTGAAGAACAAAAATGTTTAATTTTGAAGAGGTGCCCTTTATCTATTTTTTCTTTTGTTGCTCATGTCTGGGTCTAAGGTTTAAAAAACTATCACCCACCAAGAGATCTTGAAGCTGTTTCCCTATATTTTCTCCTAGGAGTTTTATGGCTTTCAATTTTATATTTAGGTTCTTGATCTAATTTGAGTTAATTTTTTAATAAGGTGTGAAATAGAGGTGCTCTTTATTTCCTTGGGATATGGATATACAGTTCTCTCAGTACTGTGGAAGAGTGTTCTGGCACAGCTGGAGGGGATGGGTTTAACAGTCTTGTCAACAATCACTTGACCATAGATGTGAGGGTCTATTTCTGAGTTCTCAATTTGGTTCCACTGTTCAATATGCCCATATTTATGCCAGTACCATGTTGTTGTTTTTTACCACTGTAGCTAAGTAAAATGATTTGAAGTCAGGAAATGAGAGTTCTCCAACTTCATTCTTCTTTTTAAAGACATTTTTGGCTATTCAGGGCCCCTTACCCTTCAAAATAATTGGCTTTTACATTTCTGCAAACAGGTTGTGGGATTTTTATTGAGATTGCCTTGTATCTGTAAATCAGTTTGTGTAGAATTGACATCTTAATGATAGTCTGTCTTCCAATCCATGGACATGGAATGTCCTTCTATTAATTTAGGTTTTCTTTGGTTTCTTTTAGCTATGTTTTGTAGTTTTCTCAACACAAGTCCTTTTTGTATTTGGTTAAGTTTATTCCTAAATATTTGATTATTTTAGTCACCACTATAAATGTAATATTTTTTTCTGATTTACTCCTCAGGTTGCTCATCAGTAGAATATAGAAACACTTCTGATTTTTGCATATTAATCTTGTATCCAGCCATTTTGCTGAACTCATCTATTAGTTCTACAGGCTTTTTTGTGGGTTTTTCAGGATTTCCTAGATATAAGATCATATCATCAGTGAAGAGTGAAGGTTGTACTTCTTCATTTCCTATTTGAATGCCTTTCATTTCTTTTTCTTGCCTAATTGCTCTAGCTAGAACCTCTAGCACAATATTGAATAACAGTGGTGACAATGGGCATCCTTGTCTTTTTTCCCAATTTCAGTAAGAAAATTTTCAGTCTTTCACCATTAAGTTCAATGCTAGCTGTGGGTTTTCCATATATGCACTTTACCATGTTTAGAAAGTTCCTTATTTTCCTACCTTTTGGTGTGTTTTTATTAAGAAAACAACCAGGTAAGTGAAAGAATTAAAAACATCAAAATTGGAAAAGAAGAAGTAAAACAGTCACCATTTGCTGATGGTACCTTATATCTAGAAAGTGCCAAAAAACTACAACAAAACTATAGAGCTAATAAAGAAGTTCAGCAAAGTGGCAGGATACAATATTAACATGCAAATACCAGTGGTGTTTTGATAAAATATTAATGACCAATCTGAGGAGGAAGTAAGGAAAAATCCATTTTCAATAGTGTTGAAAAGAATCAAATATTTAGGAAGAAACTCAATCAAAGACATAAAGGACCTGTATTCAGAAAACTGTAAAACATTCCTTAAGGAAATCAAAGAAGACCTAAATAAATGGAAGGGCAATACATGTTCATGCAGTGGTAGATTAAATACTTTTAAGATGCCTTTTCCACCCAACTTGACTTACAGATTCAATGCAAACTTAATAAAAATTCCAAAAGCCTTTTTGTAAAAGGGAAAAGCCAATTATCAAATTTATTTGGAAGGGTAAATTTTCCCATATAGAAAGAAATTTCTTTAAAAACAAGAACAAAATTGCAGGACCCTTTGCTCCTTACTTAAATCATATTATTAGCTACAGTGGTAAAAACAGCATGGTACTGTCTTAATGATAGACATATAGATCAATGGAACAGAATTGAGAGTCCAGAAATAGGCCCTCACATCTATGGTCAAGTTATTTTTCTCAAGGTTGTCATATCCACCCAGCTGGGTCAGAACAGTCTATTTAATAAATGGTGCTGGGAGAACTGAATATCCACATCCAAAAGAATGATTTTATACAAAAATCAAGTCAAAATGCACCAAAGAACTAAATATGAAAGCTAGAACCATGAAATACCTAAAAAAATAATGTAGGGAAGCATCTTTAAAATCGTGTGGCAAATGGTGTTTTCTTAAATATTACATGCAAAGCACAAGCAATGAAATAAGAAACAAGATAAATAAGACCTCCTCATAATTAAATACTTTTGTACTTTAAATGACTTTGCCAAGTAGGTGAAAAGGCAGCCTACTCAAAGGGAGAAATATTTGAAAACCACATATCAGATAAGTATTTTATTTCTAGAGTACATAAAAAGATCATACAACTAATTAATCAAAAGATAAGCAACCCAATTTTAAAATCGGCAAAAGACTTAAATAGACTTTTTTTTTCCAAAGAGGAAATATAAATCACCAAAAAGTACATGAAGAAATATTCAACATCATTACCTAGTAGAGAAATGCTGGTCAAAACTACAATGAGATAATATTTCACACCTTATAGAATGGCCATTATATAAAAATCAGAAAACTACAAGTGCTGGAGAGGATGTGGAGGAGTAGAAACACTCATTCACTATTGGTGGGGATGTAAAATGGTGCAGCCTCTGTGGAAGACAATTTGGTGGTACATCAAGAAGCTAAATACAGAACTGCCATATGATCCAGAAATCCCATTACTAAGAATATACTCAGAAGAACTGAAAGCAAAAATGCCAACTGACATTTGCACACTGATGTTCATAGCAGCATTGTTCACAATGGCTGAAATATGGAACCCGCCCAAGTATCCATTAACTGATGAATGAACAAACAAAATTTCTGTATATACAATAGAATACTATTCAGCATAAGAAGAAATGAAATCAGGATGCATATGACAATGTTGATGAAATTTGAGGACAATATTCTGAGTGAAATAAGCCAAACACAATAAGACAAATATTGTGTGGTTTCACTAATATGAAATAAATACAATGTGTAAACTCATGGATTAAAAATCTAGAGTATAGGTCACTAGGAGATAGAACATGGATTGGTAAGTGGATCTGATGTTTAATGTATGTAAAAATTTCAATAACGTTGATTATACATGTTTAGAAATTGATGAGTTGATGTTAACACATTATGGGGAGTATAACTAACTGCTGATTTATAAATGTTATCATGACTGAAAGAAGTAATCTAGGGATGTTTAAGTCAATAGAAAGAAATGTAGAGGAGAATTTGGTGATTGTATAACACAGTGAGCTTCGTGGTGGATTAGGTTTGTGGTTAATAGCACAAATACAAGAATGTTCTTCCATGAACTAGAACAAATGTACGTCACTATTTCAAGGTGTTAATATGGTGATACATGGGGAAAATACAACTAATATGACTTATGGACTATAGATAACAATAATATTGTAATAATGTTGCATCAAGGACAACAAAGATACTGTATCAATACTGAGGGCCAATAGGGGCATATAAGGGGGTAGGGGATCTATTTGAAGCAGAAAATGTTCTAAAACTGACTGTGGGAAGGAAAGCACAACTCTGTGATGAAACTGAGAGTCACTGAGTATACACTTTGGATGAATTTTATAAGGCATGGTACTGTATAACACAGTGAATGCTGAGGTGGGTGATGGACCATGATTAACAGTACACATAGGAGAACATTCCTTAATTCATTATAATAAATTTAAAATACAAATATGTGGTATTAAAAATAAGGTGGTTTATGGAAAAATACACCTAATATAAGTTATGGACTATTGATAGTAGTATTTGAATATTCTTTTATCAATTATAAAAAATGTTCCACAACAATGCAAGATATGATTGGTGGGGGCTGTATGGGAAACCTATATATGAAGAATGATATATTCAACACAACTTCTCTAATTAAAATGATACTTTCAATCTAATTAGAATATGTAATGAAAATGAAACACAAATCTCCCTAACCACTCTTTCCCAAGCCTACACACGTCTGGCCCAGTTGCCTACATAGTTCCTCCTTTTCTGTCAATTTCAGATAGTTAAATTACTGTCCTACTAATTGTGTAACTTGTCTATACCTATTCTGGAAAGGCCCTCAGACTCAAAGTAGAAATCTTGTGTTTACTCATTCATTTACACTTCATTTATTCATTTCCATGTTAATTGGCTCCTAATTGATACTTAGCAGTTTTTAAGTGAAAGTCTCAGTGAACTCCATACCTTCATTCCAAACTCTACTTTCTTTCTTCTGTCCAAAGAGAAATCATGTCCAAGAGAAATCAGAGGAAATCTGACCCGAAGAAATCAGACCCCTTGCAACCCAGCTCCTATCAATCAGAGGCAATTTTCCTTCCGTCCTTACCTAAAGGTTTAGAGAAAGGCTTCTTCATCCCAGATCAGTATTTTACCTTGTCTGGGTGAATGTGAACCAAGAACAACCTCTGAAGGATTTTTATCTCATCTCCTAGTTGTAGGTGATGTCCCAATCTCTCCTTAATTAAAGACTCTAATTTAGTCCTGAAGATCCATCAATTGGTAGGCAAATTTGCTCTTCCACAGGCAGATTTCAGATTGTCAACTTCATGGAAGAACTGTTGTGACCTGAATAAGTGCCAAGACTTCCAGTAACCCTTCTGTGACATCATCAGTGACATAGCTCAAAAAGGAAGCTATGTCTTCCACTACAAAAAGGAAGAAAGAAAGAAAGAAAGTGACTAAAGAGACAATGACATCAAAGGCAAAACATGAGCCTGGATGAGATCTAACAAAGAAGCAAAGATCAAAAGGACAATATTGTACATATAAAGAATTGGAATATAGACTGTAAGCTTTGTATTAAGATTGTTTTTAAATCTTTGTAAATGAATGGAAATGGTGAGAACACATTATCACATTTGTGTCTACCAGCGCTGTTACATGGATATGACAGTGGTTGAAGGGGAAAGTCTATGGACATGGATATTACTGGAAGGAAAATTTTAAAATGTAACATGGGACTAGTGAAACCTTATGTGAAATGTGAATATGGGTGATATTGCATGTACTGAATGCCATTGATTGCATGCTTTGTGGTGTCTTTTATTGTTGCTGTGGACTTGGGGTACACTGTATTAATGCCCTAACAGCTTAGATAATGCAGGAGATTTAATGGGCAAATTGTACAGTGTAAAGAGCATTGTGGTGGAGTGTAGGGTATATGAAAATGGAATGCCCTTTCCCTGGACCCGAGGCATTGGAATAAGGATAATTTCATTTGACCAGTCACCTGACCCTCATAAACAGGGGATAAATGTAAGCATTGAAGGAACACCTTCTGTAATAATCAAGAGGTCTGGTAATTTTTAACTAGTAACCTTCTGTCCCACTGTTGTAACCTTATAAAAAGCTGACCATGTCTGTTAGGCAGTGCAGAGCAGGGTGCTGAGTATTCCCAGCTGGCTGCCACTAGGTTCTGTAAGTGATAAGGGCAGCAGTTCCCCTGGCCTGCTGCCACTGAGTTTTGTGTATGAGTAAGTAATAAAGTAAGTAATAGAGTAACTGTCACTGGGCTCCCCTGTGGTTTCTCTGGAATATTGAATTAGTTGTTTGGGCTTGATCACCTGTGTTACAATGGACATAGGTTTCAGGCTAGGGTCTCTACCTGTGCTACAAGACCTGATGCAAGAGACCACATGGCTGAATCTTGAGGACATTATGATGAATGAAATAAGCTAGGTACAAAAGGACACATAGTGTATGACCTCAATGCTATGAACTAATTACAAGAAGTAAACTCTTAGAGATAGACTCTAGAATATAGGTGTGACAGTTGAGATTATTTATGAATTCCAAAAGGGATTGTTTGTAAACTGGTCTGATCCTCTGGGTGTGATAACCCTTTGTATTAAATTCAGCTGAGATGTCTGATTAAATTATGTCAAGATTAGGGCATTGATTCAACCATGTCATTACAGTGTGACTCAGCATTGAGTCCCAGCCCCCTTGGTGGGCTGCTAAAACACTTACATGAAAATAGACACACAGAGAAGAAGAACACAGAGGAAGATAGTCAGCTCATTAAACATGGCAGAGGCCCCTGGAAGAGAGATGAGCCTGATAACCTACAGCTGACCTTGTGAAGAGAACAGAGCAGCTGAGCCCAGAAAGAAATGAGCCCTGGGGAAAGAGACAAGCCTTATGCCAGCCTACAGCTTTGATCAGAAAAAGTTGGTCCCACAGAGCCTTAAGAGGAAGAAGGAAGGCTGAACCCTCACACACATCACCCACCATCTTGTTTCAACACATAGCAACAGAATTTGGTAAGGAAGAACCTTGAGTTGGACTCCTTAGGGCCTTGTGACTGTAAGCTTCTACCCTAAATAAATACCCTTTATAAGGCCAAAAACAATGTGTGCTTGTTTATGGATGTAGAAAAATGCCACAGTGGCCCATCCTACCTGTTCAGACTTTTCTTGCACCATGCACGATGGCCTCAGGAGAATACTTTGGGCTTCCAATATGTCCTGTGCCATTTATATTTATATTTTATAAATTTAGTTAGAACATGATTTCCTGGTTGAAATCTTCCTGACCTTACTTTTTGAGAATTTCCTACTCTGCTGTGTAATCCATTGCACTGAACAAACAATTTACATTGCTTGAAAGATGCTCAATTATATTACTTGTTATAGTTGGTTGGAAAAAATGGCCCTGAATTCTTCCTCTCTCTGTACCTATGCCTCCTAATGTAACTTTTCAGGTACTTTTATCAAGAGCAGGAGACTTTCTCCACCCTTCAAGTGGGACCAATATTATGGTTCCTTTAGTCATTGGGACAGTAACAAACCAGGTCAAAGCAGAGAATTGTAAGTACTTATACATTAGGGTTCCCCTCTTGTTGCATTTTGAGGACTGAAAATCCATGTGAATGAGTCCTGACTGGCATGCTTGATGATAGAGACCATAAAAATGAAGGGTGCAGCTCTTGCAGTTGGGTTGATTTTAGACCAGCTGGCCACCAGCTGACCTGGCATCAGATTGAATGTATGTGTGCAAGTCCATTCAAGTGCAGCTGAGCCTGGACCAGACCAGAAGAATTGCAAACTGCCAATCTGAAAAGTCATGAGTACAGGTAATGATTGTTTATAAGCCTCTGATTTGGGGTTCATTTGCTACATAGTAAAAGATAAATAAAACACTTTTTTAAAAAGAGGTACTGGAAATTGAACCCAGGAGCTCATACATGGGAAGGAGGCACTCAACTACTGAATTCTACCTGCTCCCCTAACTAAAACAATTTTCAACCAGGTTCTGTTTCTTTCCAAATGTTGAGGGACATTCTAGTCATTTCGTTTTCAAGAAAGCTTGGCAAGCATCATTTATGTGTGTGTGTGTATGTGTTTTAATTTATTGAAGTATATCATTCATACATGAACATACATAAACAATAAATATATAGCAGAAGTTGTGAACTTACAAAACAAACATACATAACACCATAGAGGGCTCTCATACCTCACTCTACCACCAATACCTTGAATTTTTTCTTTTTCTTTATTATTATTTTTTAAGAGATACTTAGATTACATAAATGTTACACAAAAGACATAGGAATTCCCGTAGCCCCACTCCCCACACCTCTCACAACCTCCAACATGAACATCCTTCATTACTGTGGCACATTCATTGCAATTGATAAATGCATCCTGGGGCTTTGCCATTAAGCATGGACCAAACTTCACATTGTAGTCTACACTCTCTGTGACACAGTTCTGCATGTTGTGTGATGATAAAAAATTGCATATATCTGTCATTGCAATGTCACTCAGGATGATTACCAAGTCCTGAAAAAGCCCCCATATTACAATTGTTTTTCCCTCTCCCTGCCCCCAGATCCACCAGTGGCCACTGGCTCCATATCATTGTTGCAATTTCTTCCTTTGCTAGAATCACAATATGTCTATAGAGGAATACTATTAAGTCCACTCTAGTCCATAGTTCTTTTCTGAATCCCGAGGATTCTGGGATGGTGACATCCACTTCACTTCTAATTGAGAGGGGACTTATATCCCATGGGGAAGATGGATGGGACTATCCTGCCTGCAGCTGCAGACTCTCTACATACCTGCAATGGCCATTGTCCATCATTGTCTCCCCACCAGTTCTCCTGGGTGAATCCAATCAGCTGTAGAGTAGGTGTTGCAATTCCACCAAGGTTCCAGGCCCAGCTAGCACATGGACAGCCCAAAGACTTGAGTCTCTGGATGTACACCTACAAGCTCCAGCACCAAGTATAGGTTTAAAAGAAGGGACAAAAAAGCCATGTGCAGGTAAGACATAATTGAGTCCAGCTCTGTCATTCTTAGGAGCAGAAACTCCAAAGTAGAGCCCACTGGCAAGGCACCAAACTCTGGAGATATCCACTTGACCATAGTATCTGTGTGTCTCCAGAGCCATGAGAAGCCCCACTATATGGGGTAACATCCACTTTGGCAGTCTATGAGATCCTGCTGAGATGTGCATAAGCAGTACCACTGGGATGACCTCCCAACTCACTTTGAAGTCTCTTAACCATATAAACTCATTTTTCTTTACTTTTTCTTCTTTTATTTGAGTTTTTTTTCTAGTTGCTTTGCTTGTTGGTGCTTGCTAGCAATCTCTAGTGCCAGAGAGGCTCATCCTTGGGAGTCATGTCCCATGCTGGGGGGAAGGTAATGCATTCATAAACTGGGTTTGGCTCAGAGAAAGGCCACATTTGAGAAACAAGGAGTTTCTCAGGAGGCAACCCTTAGGCACCCCATGACAGTAGGCTAAGTTTCAATTTCTAGAGCAAAGGTTCATAAGCCTAGTTGTCAATATGAAGGGCCCATTAGTGGATCACCCTCTGTCTTAATCAGCCAAAGGGGTGCTAATGTGAAATACCAAAGATGGGTTGGTCTTTATAAAGGGTATTTATTTGGGGTAGAAGTCCACAGATACCAGGCCATGAAGTGTTCAGTTTCTACTCTCACCACAGTCCATTGCCACATGTTATAGCAAGACAGCTGCTGGTGTTTGCCAGGGTTCAGACTTCTGGGGTTCCTCTCTTTCTGGGGCTGCGTTTCTCTCTGGGCTTAGCTCCTGTTTCCTCCATAAGGTCAGCTGTAGACGATCATGTGAACGGCTTGCTTCTCTTCCCCTGGGGCCTTCTTTCCAACATCAAAACTGCTTCTCAAAAAAAAAAAAAAATATATATATATATATAAAATAACATTTATCTAAGAAAATGCACATATATGCTTATGTATTTATATATCATTTTACAAATATTGGTATGTACTGTGAAAAATCTTGATTTTTATGAACAATAAAAAAATTAAAAAAAGACTGCTTCAACCCTGTTCTTTGCCTTGCCTTTTATATTCGATTCCCCACCCACCAAGGGGAGGGGCTCAATGCCCTACTGACGTGGCCCAGTGAATGCCCTAATCATAACTTAATCATGGCCAGATTAACAGATGAGTTTTTAAGCATGATCCAATTATATTTTTGGCATTCATAATTACATCAAACTGCCCAATTGTAACACACTCCTTCACCAGGCACTGCTCCTGTACTTGAGAGACTGTTGCTGTCCCCTTAAAGAATGTGGTAGAGCTCTCCAGGATGGGAATTCCATATTCTCTTGGTTATAGTGTGAGTCTCCCATGGACATTTGAACATTTTTACATACCTTATATGTGTGCTCAGGTGAACTTCCTCCCATGCACCCCTCATCCCCAACACACTACACCTATGATTCTCCCCAACCCAAGTTGTAACCTTTCTGTCATGCAAAGCTTCTTCAAAGATGAGGTCATTAAAATAACTGAATACAATTAATAGGAAAATGGAATAATAATAAGTTTAAATATCAGAGGAAAAATACGTAAAAATTTAAAACACTAAAAATAAAATTAAATTAAAAGATTGGGATATTTTAAAAAATGAAAAATATTTTAAAAATCTTTTTGACATTTTGCCTTTCATCACCGCAATATCTGGTGTCCTGTCTGTACCATGGAACCTTCCCCTGCTCATTCCCCAATGTCTTGCCTTTTTTTCATTTTGTTTTCAAAGATGTTTTAGGTCACAGCAAAGGGGACTGTCACATATCCAACACTGTCCCCCCTTCCTATACCCCCATATTAATACCTTTTTATATGTGGATGATACCTTTGTTATAACTGATATACAAATAGTGAAACATAGCTACTAAACATGGTCAAGGGTTTACTCTATGGTTTACATTTTAGACCATACACTTTTATAAATTTTGATGATATTTACCATGTTCTGCGTCCATCCCTGTAAGGTCATGCAGAACATCTCCAACAACCACTCAATATCCCCTGTTCGAGCTATTCTATTCCTCCCTCCACCTCCCCCAAGGCCCACGGTGACCCCCTGGCTTGACTCATTGAATGACAAGATTCATAGTTACATGCAACAAGACTGAGGTCTTGACACACTGGTCTGTCCTGTCCCACTAGGAACCTGTCCTGCTCTCAAGAGACTCCCGGCTATATATTTCTGAACAAATCAGTCCTCCAGAGGATGGGAATCCAACTCCTTCCCGCTCACCATGTCGGCCTCCACCTGCTGACAACACATCACGACAGAATGACACTCACACACTCCCTTGAGGCTCCATGTTCACCCTGCTGAGAATGTCCCTCTATCCAACACCCTAAACCAGTAAATCCTCCTTGTCACATGGCCATAAGAACACTCTCAACTCTGTACCTTCAACCACATACCTGCAAATCCCCAGTGTTTACCTGGTCCCTCCTCCAACTGTCCCCCTAGTACCTGAATCTTCCAAACCAACTTTCCCAATCTATCCACCTGTCAACCCTGCACTACCCAACCCAATAATATCACTACTCTCCTGTCCTATCCCTTCAATATGCAACTAAATTCTTTCAGCTTACCATAGATTATGTCCATATGGATGATGGCTCACATCCTTCTCCTCTCTTTCTATTTCTTGTAAACCTATCTTCCAGACAGGTTCTCTGAGTTTGCTCAATTTCCTTAATTCATATCAGTGAGGTCATGTACTGTTTAGCCTTCAATGCCTTGCTTGCGTCACTCAACATAAGGTCCTCAAGATTCATCCATGTTATCCCGTGTGTTAGCACTTTATTGCTTCTTACACCTGAATAATATTCCATTGTATGCATGTACCACATTTTGTTTATCCCTTCATGTCTTGATGGGCACCTGGGTTGATTCCAACCTTTGGCAATAGTGAATAACGCCATTATGAACATTGCTGTGCATATATCTGTTAATGTCTTTGCTTTCAATTCTTCTGGGTATATACCCAGCAGTGGAATCACGGGATCATATGGACGTTCTATAATTAGTTTTTTGAGGAACCACCAAACTGTCCTCCACATTGGCTGGATCATTCTACATTCCCACCAGCAGTGGACGAAAGTTCCCGTTCCTCCACATCCTCTCTAATAATTATAGTCCGCTGTTTGTTTTAATAACCGCCATTCTAATGGGTGTAAGATGGTATCTCATTGTAGTTTTGATTTGCATTTTCTTAATAGCCAGCGATGTCTAGCATCTTTTCATGTGCTTTTTAGCCATTTGTATTTATTCCTTGGAGAGGTGTCTTTTCAGGTACCTTGTCCATTTTTAAAATGAGTTGTTTGTCTTTTTATTTTCAGGTTTAAGATTTCTTAATATATATGTGCCATACATACAATGGAATATTACTCAGCTGTAAGAAGGAAAAAAGTGCTAACACACAGAATAACGTGGATGAATCTTGAAGATCTTATGTTGAGTGAAGCAAGCCAGGCATTGAAGGATGAACAGTATATGACCTCACTGATTAGAACTGAGGAAAGAGAGCATTCTCTAAGAACCATTGTCTGAAAGATAGGTTAACAAGGGAGAGAAAGAGAAGAACAGGCAGTGAGCCATCACCCATATGGACATAATCTATGGTAAAGGGATAGAGTATAGTTGCATATTGAAGGATAGGACAGATGGGAAGTGATATTACTGGGTTTGGTGGCACAGGGTTGACAGATGTGTAGATTAGGAAGGGCATGTAACTATGAATTTTGTCATTCCATGAGTCAAGACTGCGGAGTGTCATATGCCACAGGGGGATGGGGTGGAAGGAACAGTTAAGATCCAATGGGGTATTTAGTGGTCAGGGGAAATGTTTCTCATTGCCTTACAGTAATGGACACAGGACATGGTAAATATCATCAAAAATTATTAAACTGTACCATCTAAATTGTAAATATACTGTAAACCATCAATAATGCTTAGTTGCTATACTTTACTATCTGTATAACTGTTACAACAATGCTAACATCCATTGTTAAAAAAAAAGGTTTTAATAGGGGTGGGGAAGGGGGAGGGAGGTTGGGTATGTGGGAGTCTTTAGTATTCCGTGTGTGACTCTGCAGTGACCTAAAACTTCTTTGAAAATTAAATGAAAATTTGGGAGACACTGTGGAATGAGAGGGGCACGGTGTCATGGTACACTGGACATCCGATAATGCAGTGATAAAAGGGAAAAAGAATAATTAAAAAAAAAAGATTTTTCCCCATTTTTTTGAATATCCCAATCCACTAATTATATTTTATTTTTAGTTTAGTTTCTTTTTGTTTTTTTCTTCTGCGCTTCCTTGTACTTATCTCTTGCATTTAAGATTATTATTAATATTTCTTTTTCCTATTAATTGTATTTCGTTATTATATGGGCTTCATGTTCACGGAAGGTTTGGATCACAGAAGGGTTACAATGGGGGTGTAAAAGTTCATTGGTGGGGGGTGTCTGGGATGTGGGATTCATGGGAGTAAGTTCATCTGAATGTACATGAAAGATATATAAAATTGTTCAAATTATCTAGGGATGGGGCATGGTCACAGAGGACAGACAATCACTCAATAAATGAGGGAATCTGAATTCCCACCCTGGAGAACTCTGCCACATTCTCCAAGGGAGCAGCAGCAGTCCCCTGAGAGCAGAGAAAGTGTGTGGCAAAAGAGGATGGCCTACTGATGGGTTCTGGTTATTGAGGACTAGCCTTATGAGTCTTTGCTCATGTAATTGAAACTTAACCTACTGTTATGGGGTGCCTAAGGGTTGCCATCTGAGAGCCTCCTTGTTGCTCAAATGTGGCCTGTCTCTAAGCCAAACTCAGCATTTGAGTGCATTACCTTCTCCCCAACGTGGGACATGACTCCTGGGGATGAGCCTCCCTAGCAACGAGGGATTAATAACAAGTGCCAACTGGCAACATGATCGGAAAAAAAAAACTTGAATAAAAGGGGGAAAGAGTAAAGAGAAATGAGTTTATGTGGCTAAGAGACTTCAAAGAGAGTCGGGAGGTCATCCCAGAGGTAATGCTTATGCATACCTCAGTAGGATCTCATAGAACACCAAAGTGGATATCACCCCACACAGAGGGGCTCCTGAGGGCTCTGGAGACACCCAGGTCCTATATAGGTGGGGATAGCCCCAGAGATTGATGCCTTATTAGTGGGTTCCTCTTTGGAATCTGTGCTCCTGAGAGTGACAGAACCAGACTCAAATAAGTCCTTCCTGTACATGGTCCATCAATCCCTTCTATTCAAACCTATATGTAATGCTTGAGTTTTTAGGTGTACTTCCAGAGACTGGAGCCTCTGGCTTACCTATGTGCCAGCTGTGCCTGCAATCTCGGTGTAGCTGCAACCCCTATCCTATAGCTCAATGGACTCATCCAAGTCACCTGGCGAGGAGACGACTATGGGCAACGGCCATCCCAGGGAATGGAGACGGCCTGCAGCTGAAGGCATGATAATCCCATCCACTGTATCCATGGAATATAAACCTTCTCTCACTTGGAGGTGGAGTGGACATCACCATCCCAAACCCCCAGGATTGGGGGAAGAGCTATGGACTAGAATGGACTTGGTGGTGTTCTGTCATATATTGTGATTCAAGCACTGGAAGAAATTGTAACAGTGAGGTGGAGACGGTGGCCACTGGACATATTCGGGGCAGGGAGGGGAGAGGCAGTTGAAATACAGGGGCTTTATTGGGACTTGGGGTTTGTCATGAGTGGCATTGTGGCAACAGGTGTAGGCCATTTTACATCAGCATATACCACGCAGAACTGTGTGGGAGAGAGGGTGGTCTATGATGTGAAATGTGGTCTATGCTTGGTGGCAAAGCCCCAGGATGTGTATATCCATTGCGGGTGATGTCCCAAACTGATGAAGAATGTTGGTGTGGAATGTTGTGGGAGGTGTGGGAGGTGGGGAACATGGGGATTCCTGTAATTTCTGAGTAATAATTAGGTAATCTAAGCACCTTTAAAAAAAAAAAAATATATATATATAATAACATTTATGTAAGAAAATGCACATATATGCATATGTATTTATATATCATTTTACAAATATTGGTATGTACTGTAAAAAATCTTGATTTTTATGAACAATAAAATATAAATAAAAAAATAAAAATAAAAAATAAAAAAAAAGATTTCTTAATATATACAGGATATTAGACTTCTATCAGATATATGGTTGCCACATATTTTCTCCCTTTGGTTAGGCTACATTTTTATTTTCTTGGTAACATCTTTTGAGGAGCAAAGTTTTTAATTTTGAGTAGATCCCATTTATCTATTTTTTCTTTTGCTGCTTGTGCTTTGGGTGTGAAGTTCATGAAACCATTTCCTATTACAAGGTCCTGTAGATGCTTCCCTACATCATCTTCCAAGGTCTTTATCGTCTTGGCTCTTATATTTAGATCTTTGATCCATCTTGAGTTGATTTTTGTATAAGGTGTGAGATGGTGTTCCTCTCTCATTCTTTTGGATATGGGTATCCAGTTCTCCAAGCACCATCTGTTGAAGAGGCCATTTTCTACCAACTGAGTGGCTTGGTGGCCTTGTTGAATATCAGGTGACTGTATTTGCAAGCATCTATATCAGAACTCTCAGTTCAGTTCAGTTATTATATAGTAAGTCCTTATTAGCTGAATGGATGGATTAATGATAAATATTTGTACATGTAAATCTGTACATAAAATTACATATGTAATAAAAAATTATGCATGATATGTCTTTAAATAAATGAAACTCCATGTTGGAGGTACCTGCTTATCAAATGGTGGAAAACTTAAAATTATCTCTTCTTAGTGTGTCCCCACTGCCTATAGTTCCACAATTATCTCCAGGGTATTATGAAATACCAAGACATTGGAGAAGAGCCTCAAAACACTTTTTGTCCAAGCTTATGTGATTTTCCTGAAGCATTAGCTCTGTTGCTTCCATGCCTTCCTTGAGCATGAGCAGCTTGTCATGGCGGGAATCACCATTAGGGGATTTGGCACCCTATGTCCACCATTTCCCTCAGAATTGTTGCCACCTACTCCAGGACAGTATTAACAAGCATGGCCCCATCCATTCTCAATGTCTAGGACTCTCCTTTCCCACTCCATCCCACTTCCCCTCCCTTTCACCCAGTGAGACCACTTCATATGAGCTGATTTTGAAACAGACCTGTAGAGCCATGAATTTTTGCAGCTTCTGCCTTGCAGAGTCTAATTATCTCCTTTGGACAAAAAAGAAGACAAATAGAGGAAAATTTCACATTCAGTTGAAGTTTTAATAAATTATCTTGCTGCATATTTTCAAAATTCCATGCAGAATAATTTCCATTGGTTTTCTTAAAATTTGCAAGATGAAAATAGAGAGTTTTCAATTTTGTCATAATCTACAGTGAAGGATGCAAAGAGCAGATGGGGAGAGGAATAAAGTTCATCCATTCCTCAATGTCTCCACCCTTGCACCTCACCTTGGAAGTCCCTGAAATTACTGCTTAGCTGCTCACACTTCCACAATGCACATTGTTCATATTCTCACAAGCAGGAATTGGCTTTGTGTCCTATCGTCAGATGTAAAATAATATTCAAAACTAAAAATTGACAAAATAGCACATAAAAAACTATCAACTGAAACAAAATGTGTTTTTCATATAAAATGACCTCATGGAGTCTTTTCAAAGATTTTACTTACACTGTTGTCACAGTAATGAGAGGCCCTTTAGTGAAAGAGACACAACTTGGGATGCCATTAAAATAACGTGTATCAATCCCCCTTATTATATAATGTGATGTGATATTTTGTTTGTTTATCATCTGCCTTCTCCACAAAATTAATTTCCATGAGGACAAAAACTTGTCTGCTCTGTTTGTCACTGTGTGTCTGGTACATATATTGTATCTGGAACCTAGAAAGTATCCAAAAATATCTGTTGAATGAATGAATGAATCAACAATCAATCAATCAATGAATATTTTTTGGATTCTTAACTTTGAACAGCTGCTTTGTTTATTTTATCTATGAAAACAATAATAAATAAATTGACACTATTCCAAATGCAATTTAGAACTAATTAAAATGAGAAAAGAACTTGCATAATGAAGTTATAGAAAAATTACAATGGATACTGCAAAAATTAAATGTTCTATTCTTACCATCTTTGGAGAGAAAACTTTGTTTCTGCCACTCACACTGTGTGCTATGCCTGTACTGAGAACCCTTGGTCTGGGTGTGAGTTTAAATGGACAATGTAATTCAAGAAAAGAAATAGCTCAAAAATTACAGAAATTTTTTGAGAGCACACTGACTATCTGAACCCTGTATAATATGTATACTTTCTTGTTCTAATTTTGGGAAAAAAGAGAGTCAGGGTGACAATTTAGCATTATGAAAAATTAGCAGAACTGTACATTGTTAAAGAGAGGGTATAGTTTTTACAATCTATGGTCATTGACTAAATACTTATATCACATGCCATGGCATTGCACATCTCCAGTTTTTTTGACAAGCTCATAAATATCAGAGAACCTAAGGACTCAATGCCTAGTCCTCTTCTTTCTATTGACACTCTTTCTATGTTGCCTCATTAAGTGCATGGCTGCCTGTAGCTGATGACATTCAAGTTTCCACCTCCAGCCATGCCAGGTCCTCTGAGGTTCAGACTTATCTATTTGATTTTCTGCTCAACTCTATGTGCCTCAACTTCTTCCTGTGTAAAATGTGAATTATAACAATATATTCCTCTTATGGTTTTCATGCAGAGCAAATACCTTAAGAAAGGAAAAACATTTAGAAGCATGCATGGCACCAGTGTATATATACTCAATAACTCTTAGCTTTATTACCTGACATCTCCATGTGTATATCTATTAGTAATATGACATTATCATGGTCCACAACAATTCTTTGTTCCAACCCACATTCTTCCCTTATTAATGATTTTTTTCAAAGTTTCAGTGATGGGTTGACTTATTATCCACAACAGACATTGTTAAGAAATGTTAGCTGAGTCCTATCTAATAGATCTATTAAATCACTTCTATGAGTGATCACTGAGTCAGGTTTCAGCTAACCAATCTAGCAAGGAATTAGTACCATTCAGGCTGTTCCTGCTAATACACTCAACCCAAAATACCTGCTAAGTGAGCCCATTGTGATATATTCCATCCAGATAATAATAATAATAATATATTTCCTTCTTTGTCTAGCCCACCAGTATCCCAATATTCCTTATCAGTGTCCTCTGCTTTCACATAAATACTGTGGAAATGTCTATTTGAAGGTGATATATAGAAATTCACTTGATTTTTGTAATATATATATATATATATATACAAAGCTCTCAATATTTTATGGTTTTTAAAATTTTCTATTGAGACAGTCCTATCATCTATGAATAATGACAAATATTTGATTTCTATTTATTGTCTTATTGTGTTGTCTTGGCCTTCTGCTGTTAATTATTTAAAAGAAACAACAAAAAGTGTCCATATTTTATTGCTAATTTTTCTCATCTTTTTATGGGAGAATTTTTAGGTTTATCAAAAAATCATGCAGAAAGCAGAGTTCCCATATACCCCTCCTGCACACAGATTTCCCTATTATTAATATTTTGCATTGGTGTGATACCTTTGTTACAGTGGATGAAAAAATATTATTATAATTACATGCTTAACCATAGTCTGTAGGTTACAGTAGGTTTAATTCTTTGTGATATATAATTCTATGTTTGTTTTAAATTTTTATTTTGTAAAAATACCTCACTGTGAGTTTCATTTACATTTCTCTAATGACTAATGAAATTGAGTACCTTCACATGTGATTGCTGGTCACTTTCTATTGTTTTTGGTGTAATGTTTTTGCTGGTCCTTGACAATTCTTTAATGGAGATGTTTATTGTTTTGCTTTGGGATGAAAGTGTTCTTATATGATCTGGATATTAGACTCTTAACAGGTATATGATTTGCAAATATTTGTCCCCATTCTATATATTGATTTTCTGTTTTCTTGATGGTGTTCTTTGATAAGAAAAAGTTAAATTTTTATGTTTAATTAAAATTTATTTGCATTTGTGTCATATCTAAGAATTGATTTCCAAATTCAAAGTCTTAAAGATTTAATCCCTAAGTTTTTATTTAAGAGTTTTATAGTTTTAGCTCTTACATTAAGGTTTTTGGTCCATTTTGAGTTAATTTTTGCATATGGTGTGAGGTAGGGGACCAATTAGTTTATTTTGCCTGAGACTATCCATTTGTACCATGACAGTTTGTTGAAGAGATTATTCTTTCTCCATCAAATGGCCTTGTCAGCTTGTCAAAAATCAATTGAACATACATGCATGGATTTAGTTCTGGACTCTCAGTTCTAACCCATTGGTCTATATTCTATGTCTATTCTTTTGCCAGTAGCATCTTGTTTTGATCAGTGTTGCTCTCTAAAACATTTTGAAATAGTGAAATGTAGGTTGCCCAACTTTGTTCTTCTATTTCAAGTTTGTATTGGCTATTTCATGTCCCTTACAATGCCATATACACTTTACGATAATTTTTTCTATTTTCCAAAAGGGCCATTGGATTTTTGATTGGGATTTACTAAATATGTTGATCAGTAGTGTTGTTTCTTAACATTATGAAATCTTTGAATCCGTGAGTACAGGATGTCTTTCCATTTATTTAAGTCTTCTTGAATTAGTTTCAGCAATGTTTTTTAGCTTTCACTATATATATCTTGCACCTCTTTTTCTAAACTTTTTCCTAAGTATATAATTATTTTCCTGTTACTTTAAGTGGAATTATTGTCAAAGTTTCTTTTTTTGATTGTTCCTTGTTAGATTATAAAAATAAAATTGAATTTTGCCCATTGGTCTTGTAGTTTGGACTTTTGATGAATTATTACCTCTGATGACTTCGTGGATTTTTTTGAATTATCAATATATAAGATCATGACATCTATGAATGGAGACAATTTTGATTATTCAATTATTTACATCCTGAATAAATCTGAAATCAAATGTTTTTAAATGGATACAATATTATTTGATTTTTTAAAAGATCACCATTGTAAAACCAATTAAATTTTGTTTAATGCAACCTTATCCAAATTTATAGATGGTGTAGATTTTTTAAAACAACACCTGAAACAGTTGGGTCCTGCAAAAGTTGTTTCAGTAAACAATAGTTAATTTTAAAATGTTGAAGTTATGTTTCATGGTCATGTAATTTGTCAACTATAGCAATTTTTAAAAATGAAAACAAGTTTAGTTAATTAGTCAAATTTTCAAACATTGTTGACTTTGCTAACATTAAAACCAAGAAAGTAAAATTTATAGTACAAATTGTTTTGGAAATAAATAATTTATTCAAACTTAAATTATTGTGAGATTTAATATATATAGCTTTCAATTTTCAACTACTTTAATGCTGTTAGGAAAGAGAAACCATTTAAAATTATTAAAAGTATGTATATAGTCATGCACATTTTCCCTTTAGCCTCAGGGTGCAAAATGTCTCAGTCAGACATTCACTATGTCCCCAATTCAAGTGCCAAGAAGGCCTCAATATTTTGTGCATACATTTCACAATTGCATATGTGTCTCCCTACTCTCCGAATCTATATTGGGGTTTCTCCCAGAAACAACCTTAATATGCAACAAATACCACAGCATCTTGATTTCAAGCCATAAAACCTGCAATAAATGAGTACTTTTGTAAAATATTGTATGATAAAGTTAAGAATTAAATGCATGCAATCATTTTAGAAAATGAAAAGTTCTGTGCTTGTTATTTAAAATAAAAATGTCTAATGAGCCAAAATCTCCCTTCAGTATCAGGTTCACAAACAGGAATACTTTTTACTTATTATCGACACCCCACTACCTCTGAGTTATACCGAAGCCATGAGTGCAACCCTAGGGATTGGTGCTTAAGGAAGAAAGCACTTGGACTCACCATAGATAGAAAGCCAGTACCTAGGCATTTCATCCAGTATCTAAGGGGCCAGTTTGTCAGAAAAGGCAAGTTCAGATTCCCCTCTCAACCAACTAGTCACAGCACAGTTATCTTTGGGATCACTATTTATTGGTTGTCTTTCTTCTCCTACTCACTCTCTCTCTGGATTCCTGAATTTCAGGTTCAGATGATTTATGCCATAATTTTAGGAAATTCAAACAGAAATGGGGGCAACTAACTAAAGGCTTGAATGGAATGTATTGTGATAACAAGAAAAAAGGTATAAGTTCAATATTTAAAAGTTAGTTGCTCTCTTGTATGCCAAGAATGAAAAACCATAATCTGAATTAAAAATAAATAAATGCTATTATTTAAAACAACAAAAAAAAGAAATGTGTAGGAGTAATATGTATACAAGAAACTATGAAATGCTGTTTAAAGAAACTAAAAAAATCTATATAAATGAATAATTATTGCTTGTTCATGATGGGAAGACTCAAAAATTAAGATGTCAATTCTTGACAACTTAGTCTATATATTTAATTGCATTCCAAAATAAATCTCAACAAGCAATTTTCTAGAAAAGAAAAATCATTGTTAAACATAGAAGAGCCTACAAAACCCAGATGATGAACAAATTTGAAGAACTCACACTTCCTGATTCAAGACTTGTTGTAAACCTACATTAATCAGGACAGCATAAGAGTGAAAGTATAGACACAAAAATAAATGGAATAGAATAGAGAGCCCAAAAATAGACCTATGCAAATATAGTCTTTACCAAAGGAGCAAAGGCAATTTAATTCAAATAGAATGTCTTTCAACAAACAGTGATGGAACACTAGGACATTTATAGAAAAAATGAACACAGACACAAACTTAACAGACTACAAAAATAGTACATGCAAAATAATTTAATACTTAAATGCAAATTGAAAAACTATAAAAATTCTTGAATATAGGAAAAATGGATGTGACTTTGTGTTTGGTGATAACTTCTTATACAACACAAATATAATTCATGAAAGAATTTAATAAGGTGGATTTTATTGACATTAAAATTTTATTCATTGAAAAGACACTGTTAATACAATGAAAATGCAAACCACACACTTGGATAAAATATTTGAAAATATATATCTGAAAAAGGTCTTGTATCTAAATATGTAAAAATAGTCATAAAAATCTTCAAGAAGAAATCAGCTCAATTAAACGGTAGTGATGGTAGCACAACCCTGCACTGGTAGTTAATATAATTGAACTGCACACTTAAAAATGGTTAAAATGGACTTTTTTGTTTTTATATGATTACAATAAAATTTTCAAAAAAGTCTGCAAATTTCAATATGATCAACTCAAAAGAAAATACACAAGTGGATAATAGATATACACAAAGATGCTCATCACTTATCATTGTGGAAAAGCAAATTACACCCAAATGAGGGACTACTACGTACTTATTCAAGTGGCTAAAATTCAAAAAAGAGAGAACACTGCTGTTGAGGATGCAGAACAACAGGAACTCTCTTTTGATACTGGTAGGAAAACAAGATAGTATGGACACTTTGGTAGACAGTTTGGCATTTCTTTCAAAGCTAAATATGGTATAACCATATAATCCAGTAACCACACTCCTAGATATTTAGCCAACTAGTTTAAAAACTTGCTCACACAAAATACAGCACTCAAATATTCACAGAAACTTTACCTATATGGTGAAAAACTTGCAGGAGTCATGTTATCATTCAATAGGGAAAAAGATAAACAAATTGTGGTGCATCAGTGCATTGGGATACTATCCAGTGATGAAAAGGAATGAGCTAGTAAGTCATGCAAATGTATGAACGAATCTTAAATGCATATTGGCAAGTGAAAGAAGCCAATCTGATAATGCTAAATACTGAATGGTTCCAACAGTATGCCATTCAGGAACAGCAAAATATAGAGACTCTAAAGACATATTTCATTTTATTCCACTTTGTGTTTTTAAAAAATTGAAGCATGTGGCAATCCTGCTTCAAACAAATCTGTTGGTGCTATTTTTCCAACAGTGTATGCTTGCTTCATGTCTCCCTGTCACTTTTCACTAATTCTTGCAATATTTCAAATTTTTTCATTATTATTATATCTGATATGGTGATCTTTGATCTTTGATGTTACAGTTGTAAATATTTTGGGACTCCATGAACCATGCCAACATAAGATAGTGAGCATAATTGATAAATGCTGTGTGTGTTCTGACTACTCCACCAACAGGACTTTCCCATCTCTCTCCCTCTCCCTAGTTCATGAAAACCACAATATTGAAATTAGGTCAATTCATAATACTACTTTGGCCACTAAGTGTTCAACTGAAAGGAAGAGTCATGTGTCTCTTACTTTAAATCAAAAGCTAGAAAGATTGGGAGTGGATGTGGCTCAAGCAGTTGAGAGACTGCTTCCC
>JAQZBX010023635.1:0-30697 GCA_029593785.1 Cabassous unicinctus
AAAAAGTGCTCTCCTCAACATTTCCATTGATCAAGCTCCACCCCTCTTTGACTTCTATCATTATTTACACCCCAAATGGGAGATGAGTAAGTTTCTTTTACAAGCCAGGCTGACATTTCTTAAATCTCCAATTTCAGAAACTCCTTTAAAATGTTGAGTCTGAATATCTCTATCTGGGCAGAAACAGATTTCTTCTTGTTTTACCTTTCTGGAGTGAAACTTGACACAAGAAGCTCCTCAAAGCCTCAAAATAGCTCAGCACAAAGCTTGACACATGCCGAGCCACCCAGAGTCACCTTCACAGCTCCTGAAGCAGAGGCGCTCCTGTCAGCTGGCTGCCAGTCTCGCCCGTATGCTCCCTTCCAGCAGAGGTTATGCCCATTACCAGTCCTTGCCCAGGCACCACAGAGTTTAGCCAAAGGCCTCGCATCAAGGGAGGTGCCTGATGCGACCTTCCAAGTCCACTGCTCCAGCCTGACCTTTAGCATATGAGAAAGAAAATCCCTTCCTTAAATGCCTCTTGTCCTGGGTCATCCTGGAGGAGGGTAGGTATGCTTTGAGCAGATGTGTTAATGTCACAAACAATCCAGACTTGCTGTCAAGTGCTATAGTCAACAAAAAGAAAACCAGGAGTCCACCACCGGGAGTCCTCGCTGAAAAGGCCGTCAAGCCCCTTCCCACACAGAGACTCAGCCCCTTTGTCCCCGCCCCGGCCAGGCCTTCAGTTCTTTATCTCTCTTGGATGCTCGCAAGCCCCCTTAGTCAGGTCCTCATTTCCAGCCCCGCGCTCCCTCCCACTGAAATGCCTTCACATCGGCTCCCTTCACAACACCCACCCCCCAACCCCTGTTTTTTGCCTGGCATAAGTTTAAATGCGGCTTTCTTTCCCTGGGGTGCTGTTTCCCAGACAGTTGGATTCGTGGAAGATAATGATGGACTAGGAAAAGCCAGCACCTGGCTTGTCAGTGGAGGTGATTGGGCTTTGGGGCTCTCTGGAGTCTGAAAACAACAGGCTTGTCAGATTCCCGTGATTTCCCTCCTGAATGCTAAGCGTGCCTCCGCAGGGCTGCATAATTTTGTGGAGTCCTTGCTGGATGAGCAGCGCTGGCTCCGCCAGGGAGCGCTCCTTGATCTTTTTAAACTCCACGGGGTCAGGGATGAGGTCAGCTTTCTTCTTTTAAAACAGACAGCATTGCTCTGCGAGTCCCTTCCCTTCCGTTAGAGCTTGGGGCTCTCTGCACTACTGGTCACCCAGGACCTTTCCTCAGGTGAGGACACTCTTACTTAGCCATTTCCAAACAGAGAGGTTTGACTGGAGAGGCCCTTGGAGGCGCATCTGGGGAGAGCTGGGGAAAGGTCAAGGAAGCTGGCCGGGGGACCGGGCCGGCACCCACCTGAGGCCGCAGATGCAGGAGTGGCGTCCCCGTGGGCTTAAAGCCCAGGTGCCTGATCTGGTAGCCGCACCCTGGGGAAACCGGGGCTGTGTCATTCGCCTACCTGACCCTGCCTGTGTTTCAGGTGAACTCCTGCGGGGTTGCTAGATAACGCGGGTGGGCAGGAAAGCAGCCCCAGCAGGGTCTGCGTTTGCCCATTAGCCGCCTTAAAGCCTGCTTCCTCGCTGGAGGAGAGCAGGAAGCACAGGCGGGCGTTCCTGTCCTGACAGGCAGGTACCTGTGTAAACAAACGCTCTGCTGCCTGGGGACAGAAAGGTGACGGTGCCGCAGCTCCTCCTAGAATACCAACCTTGTGCGGCTGCCTGCATGCCTGGGGGCCGCCCACCGAAGCCTCCTGCGCGCCCACACGGGCCACCGTCCCCACTGAACCGCGCCTCTTAGCCGTGGAGTCTCAGTACAGACATCTTGGTTGTGGCAGAGGCGCCCATGGGGTGATAAATGGCTTTTGAAGTGAGAGTTGAGTCACTGTGAGTTGCAAATACTTGAGAATTACAGAGCCCCTTATTGCCGGCAAAGCCCTGTCACAGATGGTGGCTGGTGTGGCCATTTGTAGCAGAAGGGAGCAAAGGATTTCCTTTAGCTAAGACACGCTTGTTCACCCTGAGGTGGCTGCATACTGGCTGCCTGTGTTTGCTCACACACTCTCCCCAAATCGCCCTGTTCAGGCCCCTCTGCCCCTGAAATCTGCTCCCTCCCTCCCCCCCCCCATGAAAACCACCTGGTTCTGCACGACAATCTCTGGTCATCACCCTGCTCTCTCCCCCTCCTCACATTTCCACCTCCAGTTTGGGAATCCCCGCTCCTCTGCTTCCCACTGTGGCTGTGGTCAAATTGGCAAACCTTCCTGAGACCCATTTTCCTCAACTTTGAAATGGATGTAGTATCTACTTCATGGCGTGAACGCAAGAATTAAATGGGAAACTTTATGGAAGGCTCTGGAACACAGCAAAACAAATTTTGTTCCTTTCCCTCCCCTTTAAGGCTCATTAACTCTAATCACCATACAACTGGTAAGTATTTGTGTGGATAATTATCTGTACTTGGTGTGATAGGATAGAGGAGAGGAAAAGAAATATGAGAGCTTGCTTAAGGAACTCGGAGTTTACTTGGGGAAATAAAGCATCTAAACAGCATTTTAAAAATCTATAAATCTGTAAATACCTGCAAACAGACTGCAAATAGATCTGTATCCAGCACTTTTTTAAAAAAAATCAATATTATTGATACATATTAATAAAGCATACAATTCATCCAAAATTTACAATCAATGGTATTTGGTATAATCACATAGTTGTGCATTCATCACTTCAATCATTATTACAGCATTTCCATTATTTCAATAATAATAAACATAAAGCAAACAAACAAGAAAATTCCTCACCTTTCAATCTTTCTATGCCTCCCCCACTGTACATAGCTGTCTCTGGCTATTCGATCCAAAGTGTATAATCAATGGCTTTTAGTGTAGTCAAATATTGTACATTCATCATCTCAAAAATTTTAGAACAATTTCATTACTCCAAAAAAATAAAGGCTCCACACCCCTGAGAATTCCTTCCTCAGGAATCCCACACTTTTATATTCAGACTCCTCGGGGATTTGAAAACCTTAGGCCACTCTTACATGGAAGTAAAACTTCCCAGAAGGCTTTAAACTTTTACAAATTTTTCTCCAGCTATTCATTCAGCGAGCATTTGCTGAGGCCCCACTTGGAGGTCCAAACTTGCCACATGTCCCCTGACAGGGACACTCAAATTCTCTTCCTCTTGAACCTGAGCTGGCTTTAGGGATTGTTTGGCCAACAGGTGAGGAGAGAGTGATGCTCTGGGACATTCACAGTGTGGTATGAGCAGCTCCACAGCTTCCTCCTGGATTCTCAGCAGACTTACTTTGTGGGAAGCCAGCCATGATGCAAAGCTGAGAGCTGGTAAGCTGGCTCCACAGGCCAGAAACCTGATAGGTAGTGTGGGCCAATTTTCATGGTGCAAAGACTCTCACCACAGCCCATTTCAAGCTTCAGAAGTGCAGCAGGTTTGGGACAAGGTGTGCAGAATCAATTCTCACCAGCCAGTGCGCACCTGCCCAGTGCACTGCTGCCAGTTATGCTGACATGGTCATGCTGGGAGGAAGCCAAGCTAGCATGGCCAGAAGCCCACACAGCCCCCTGCTTTTCTGCCTCACTAGACTCAGGCTTCCACTAGGTGAGGAAAGAAGGCTTCAGATGACGCCAGGCAGGCCACCATCTGACTGCCACTGAGTGAGCAGCTTCAGGCAACGATGGCTCAGCACTGCCCAGGTGAGGATAGCTGAGCTCAGCCCAGTCAAACCATGAACCCCCAAGAGACAATGATTCTTTCTCTTATCTAACCCTGGTGTGGTTTGTGAGGCAGAAATAGAAAACTGGATCGAACCCCCAAGAGAGTATGGAGGAATAGAGGAATCCAGCCCCAGAATACTCTGTTCCTTGCACATTCTCTGGCCTCAATTTAATAAAGAAGTAAAATTTTTAGATAAAAAGACCCAATCTTACTCTGGAATTTATGCTCCCCAATGTTACAGAGTTAGACTCATTTATTGTTCTCTATATCTGGCTTTTATGCCCCTTTTATTTAAACCCATAATTAGCTCTACAATTGTTAAACAAATGTCTCAGAGACTTCAATCTTTGGGCTGTCTATGTGCCAGCTGAGTCCTGAATCTCAGCAGAGTTGCAATACCTACTCTCCAGTTCATTGGACTCACTCAGGACAACTAACAAGGGGATGATGATGGACAATGACCATCCCAAGGAACAGAGAGTGTCTGCAACTGCAAGCAAGAGAGTCTCATCCATCTGCCCCATGGGATCTAAGCTCCCTCTCAATTAGAAATGAAGAGGGCTTCACCATCCCAGAATCCTCAGGATTGGGGAATGAAAGATGGACTAGAGTAAACTTACTGTTACTCTACTATAGACTTATTATTATTCTAGCACTGGAAGAACTCTTGCCATAGATGTGGAGACAGTGGTCACCAGAGTTTCTGAGGGAAGGGAGAGGGAAGAATAGGTGTAATATGGGGGGATTTTTGGGACATTGGAATTGTCCTGCATGACATTGCAGTGATGGATATAAGCCATTGTATATTTTGTCATAACCTACAAAATTGTGCAGGACAGAGCGTAAACTATAATGTAAACTGTATTCCATAGTTACTGGCAGTGCCCCAATATGTGTTCATCAACTGTAACAAAGGTAACACACTAATGAGGGATGTTGTTGATGTGGGAAGGGGAGGGAGTAGGGTATAGGGGAATCCTTATATTTTTTATGTAACATTTATGTAATCTAAAGCTTCTTTAAAAATGAAAAAAAAATTTTTTTTTAAAGGCCCAAGAAAGAGATTCAGCTCCTTTGCTTAGTAGGTTTGCCATTTAAATTAAATGTATTTGTTATTATTATTTAATTAAATACCACTTAACTAAAGAGAGAAACTCTCTTACACACACACATGGGTTGATGGGTAAAGCATGAATTTTGAAATCAGATGACCCAGGTTCCAAGCTAGATTCTGGCATTTTCTAGTTGGTTGGCCTGGCAAGTAGCAAGACATTGCACTTCTCATTTTCCTTATCTTTCAAATCTGGATAATAATGCCGTCGCAAAGGTTCTTGCCCAGATGAAATGAGAGGTTGTTTATACAGTGCTTAGCACAGTGTCAGCTGCCAGTGCTCAATCCACAGCAGTAGTCAGTAGTGGTGCCACTAGCAGTGGTATTGGCATGAATCCCAAGACCACAGGCTCCCTGGTAAGCCCAGGACCCCAGTGAGGCGGCCACACCACAAGTGCCCACGACAGGGCTCCATAAATGTGTAAATCGACCTGCATGTGTGTGTCGCCCACTACCGCCAATGTTTACCCCAATTTCCCCCAAATGTTTTCGAAGTCCTACAAAGCATAGTTGCACATCATTTCCTGTATCTGAGACAATATGAACCAAGACCACACTTTCTCATTTCACATGCATCCTCTTCTGACCTTCTACCTTGTAGTGGGTAGTTCATACTGTTATCATTTTCCCAACTCTACTGAGGGAGGCGCTGAAGCTGGGTGACTGCCACAGAAATCCTGATGACAGGGTGCTCCAGAAATTCAGTTTTACAGTTTCCAGATGCCACTGCTTTGGCAGGATGGACAGGGGAAGAGTCGTGGTCACTCTACAGGGAAAAAGATGAGTTAACTTCTGCTTTATGCAGACTTTGTGAATAAGAGGAACTCAAACTTTAATCTGTGAATTGACTTCCAGCAACTTTTCTCATTCCTTTTTTGGTTGTTCTAATCATGTAGATTTTTTAAAAAAATCAAACAAAAATGCAAGCATTCTGATTGTTAAAGAATAGCTGGTTTGTGTATTTTTAAAAACTTTTATTAGGAAATATAGAGCCACAAGTCCAGACACACTTTTCCAAACCTCCCTGAACATTAAAGTTTTACATAACTCTAGCAGAATACCAAAACCAGGTCCCTGATAATGATACAATCTACAGAGTTGATTCAGATTTTCCCAGTTATATGTGTACTCATTTGCAGGTGAGTATAATTGTCAATGCAATTTTATCAAGTGTTAGCTTCATGTAACTACCACCACAATCAAGACACAGCACTCCACCATCACAATGCACCCTCAGGCCACCCCTTTTGTAGCCACACCACCAGCCCTAACCCTCAAAATTACTCCAGTGATGTGTTCTCCACTGATATGATTTTGTTGTTTCAAGAGTGTTATATGAATGGAATCATGCAGTATGCAGCCTTTTGAGATAGGCCTTTTTCACTCAGCATGGTTTTCTTAAGGTTCATCGAAGTTGTTATGTGCATCAGACACTTCTTTTCACTGCTTAGTAGGATTCCACAGTGTCTGTACCTCTGCTTATTTAACCATTCACCCGCTGGAAGACATTTGGGTGCTTTCCAGCTTTTGGCTACTACAAATAAAGCTGCTATGAGCATTTGTGTAAATGTTTCTGCATGAACTGAAGTTTTTATTTCTTAGGGATAAATGCCCAGGAGTGCAAATTTGGGGTCTTATGATAAGTTAATTTTTAGTTTTAAAAGAAACTGCCACACTGTTTCGCAAAGTAGCTGTAACTTTTCACATTCCCACCAAAAATTTCTCTTTTCATCCTTGCCAGCATGTGGTGTTTTCACATAAAAGCATTTTTTTTTTCAGGAGCATGTTTATTGTGTTTGAGATGATACATCAGGTACTCTCTGAGCTACAAAGGGTAAAAGGAAATCCTCTCATTACAAACTGACAAAGGTAAAAGGTAAAACATTTTTCACAACAGCATGCACCACATACTCAGAAGTAGATCTGGGTTTAATACAAATGACATAATTCCTAGTCATCTATGGCTACTTTTATAACTTCATTCAGATAATGAATTAGGCTAAAATGCTCTATAATATTTGGTAGACTTCAGGACCAGTATCCTTAGTACATCACAAAATCATTTTGATATCCCAAAGAAGCAAGACTTGCAAGTAGGTATTTTAAACATAACTAATCTACAGCTACAAAGTTCTACTCTTGATAACATTTACCTTTTTGGGGAGTCTCCCAGTCTCCAAAGGATAAAAGCAGAGAGTAGAATCAGTATAACATATTCACAGAAGTCCATTTGTAAAGG
Organism: Cabassous unicinctus; assembly: GCA_029593785.1. NCBI lineage: Eukaryota > Metazoa > Chordata > Mammalia > Cingulata > Chlamyphoridae > Cabassous > Cabassous unicinctus. Next base: position 7,123 of record JAQZBX010023635.1, read on the forward strand.
CTTTAAAGATTTGCAGTACAGTGAGAAGATGCCTTCTGCTCCTTCACACTGTGTAATTATGTGAATTATGTTGTGTATCTCTTGGTCCACTGGCTATCCTGTCATATTTCTGCTCTGTTGGTCAAATACTGAGTGGCTATGCTTCCAGAGGATCCACAAGGTTGCAATTTGTCAAAATGGAACAAATAGACAGCATGAACTTTGAAATAGTCAAAGTGGGATTCCGGTTGTCTTTAAGAATGTCCAGGCATATAATCCCTTACTGTTGGTGTTGCAGTGATAGATTCTGATGCAAAAAGTAACCTTTGGTGGCTTAAATGGATAATCTGATGAAAATGTGATATCCAGAAAAAACACACCATCTTCATACACAGAACCTGGTGGACAAAGTATAGTTGATCTCCATTCATAAAAGTTTTCTCCTTTAGGCCCAGCACTGCAGTTAGGAGGAGGAGCAAGGGTTATTTTGGCTAGCTCCTTCTGAATTCTTTTAGCACTAGTGGATAACTTAGCAGTTGTTTTGTTAGAGAGTTTGGTGTTTTTCTTCCGCTGGGTGGCAGAAGGTTTTCTTTCTTCTTGTTCTTCAGTCTCTGGAGCAGCTGGGTCTCGCTGGTCCGCATCTGAACTACCAATGCTGGTGCTGGGACTCTCATCATCCGACGTTTGCCTATCACTGGACATCTTGGTGAAGTTATTTTTTGAAAAACTTCTGCAAAGCTCCCAATACCACCAAGGTTCCTCACACATTTTATGCATCACGGACCGACATTTTGTCCAAAACAGCGAAAAGAAAAAATCAGAGGAAAAACAATCAAAGCCCCAAGAAGCGCAACAAATTTCTGCGCCCGCGGAGGGGAGACACTGCCGGTGGCGGCAGCCACGTAGCTCCGCTGCGGAATGTGGGGAGGGTCGCGTGGGTACTGCGTGTTGCGAGCGGCCCCGCCCACCTCGCGGCCGCTCACGGACACCGGTCTTAAAACCATTTTCAATCCTTTCTAATAGGTAGGTAGTTTTATTTGCATTCCCCTAATGGCTGATGGTATTGGATATCTTTTCATGTGCTTATTTGCCATTTATATACTCTTCAGATAAATGTCTGTTGATGTCTTGTGCCCATTTTCTAACTGGGTTGTTTGGTTTTTTACTGTTGTGTTTTGAGAATTCTTTATATATTCTAGATACAAGTCCTTTGTCAGATGTCTGGCTTGCAAATATATTCTCCCAGCCTGTAATTTGTCTTTAAATCCTCTTAACAGGGTCTTTCACAGAGCACAAGTTCTTAGTTTTGGTAAATTTCAGTTTATCAATTTTTCCTTTTATGGATTGTGCTTTCAGTGCCAAGTCACGAGCTTTTTGACCACCCCTACTTTCCAAAGATTTTTCTCCTATTTTTCTAAATGTTTCAGAGTTTATGTTTTACATTTAAAACTATGATCCATTTTGAGTTAGTTTTTATTTAAGGTGTCAGGTTGAGGTTGAGGTTAATTTTTTTATCTATGGTTGCCGAGTTGCTCTAGCAACATTTGTTGAGAAGCCTGTCTCTCCTTCATAGAAATTGCTTTTGCACATCTGTTAAAAATCATTTGGGCATATTTGTGTGATTCTGCTTTTGGGTTCTGGGTTCTAATGCAATGGCAGGTATGGCTAACCTACTGACAAGTGGCACCCTGTTATTACTGGAGCTATGCAGTCAGCCATAGCATCAGATCTAGTGCTGCCTTGAACCCACTTTCATCTGCTTTTTCAAAATCATTTTGGCTGATGTATGGCCTTTCCATATGAATTAAAAATAAGCTTGGCTATGACTGTAAAAATCTTTCTGCTAGATACCTCCAGGAAGATGGCAGACTAGAAAGGCATGGGACTTTCTTCTTTCTCAGAAAAATTACTAGAGGATGGACAGAATATGATTGGAAATAATCTTCTAGGGATTAGGACACCAGGCTGACAGAATGGATAAAAAATAAACATGAGCCATCTGTATGCTGCCTGTAAGAGACTCACCTTAGACCCAGAGATACAAACTAGCTCCAATGAAATGTTGGAAAAAAGATACTCCACACAAACAGAAACCAAAAAGAGCAGGGGTAGCTATACTAATATCAGACAAAACAGACTCTAAATGCAAAAAAGTTCTAAGAAATACAGAAGGCCATTTTATACTAATAAAAGGAACAATCCACTGGGAAAAAAATAACAGTCATAAATATCTATGTACCTAATTGGGTGCCCCAAAATACATGAGACAAACTCTGGCAAAACTGAAGGGAAAAATATACATCTATACAATAATAGTTGGAGACTTCAACACACCATTCACATATTAGATAGAATGACTAGACAAAAGATCAACAAGGAAACAGAGAACTTGAACAATATGATAAATGAGCTAGACCAAATGGACATACACAGAAAGTTGCACCCAAACTCAGTGGGTTATACATTCTTCTCAAGTGCTCATAGATCTTTCTCAAGGATAGACCACATGTTAGGTCACAGAGCAAGTTTCAATAAAAATAAAAAGATTGAAATTATACAAAGCACCTTCTTAGATCAATATGGAATGAAACTGGAAATCAATAGTGGGAAAGAGGAAAATTTGCAAATGGGTTGACCTGAAAAATCTCCTAAATAATCAGTGGGTCAAAGAAGAAATTGTAAGTGAATTTAGTAAATATGTGGAAATGAATGAAAATAAAAACACAACTTATCCAAACTTACATGCTAAAGGCAAGGGCAGTGCTGAGAGGAAAATTTGCTGTCTTAAATGTCTATATTAAAAAAGAAGAAAGAGCTAAAATCAAAGGTCTAACTGAACAACTGGAGACATTAGAAATAGAACAGCAAACCATTGCCAAAGCAAGCAGAAGAAAAGAAATAATAAGATTAGAGCAGAAATAAATGAAAACAAGAACAACAAAAAATAAAATAAAAAGAAACCCAGCAAAACCAAAACCTGATTCTTTGAGATCAATACAATTGACAAACCCCTAGGCTAGACTAACAAAGGAAAAAAGACAGTAGATGCAAATAAATAAAATCAGAAATGAAAGAGAAGTAACAAATGACCTCACAGAAATAAAAAGGATCATAAAAGGATACTATGAGAATCTGTATGCCAACAAACTACACAAACCAGATGAAATGGACAAAAACCTAGTAATACACAAACAACCTGCATGACACTACAAGAAACAAAGGAACTTGGCAAACCAATCACATTTAAAGAGATTGAATCACTCATTAAAAATCTCCCAAAAAGAAAACTCCAGGACCAAATGGCTTCACAGGTGAATTCTACCACGCATTTCAAAAAGGATGAACACCAATCCATTTAAACTCTTCCAAATAATAAAGAGGAGTGAAAATTACCCAACACATTTTATGAAGCCAAATACATCTAATACCAAAGCCAGATAAATATACTATAAGAAAAGAAAATTACAGACTACTCTCTCTAATGAACATAGATGCAAAAATTCTCAGCAAAATACTTGCAAATAGAACCCAACAACATATCAGAAGACTTATACATCACGACCAAGTGGGATTTATTCCTGGTATGCAAGGGTGATTCATCATAAAAAATCAATTAACATAATACACCAAATTAAGAAATTGAAGGGAAAAAACACATGATCATCTTGATCGATGTAGAGGAGGCGTTTGACGAAATCCAGCATCTTTTCTTGATGAAAACACTTCAAAAGATAGTAATAGAAGGAAAATTCCTCTATATGATAAAGGGCATATATGAAAAACCCACAGGCAACCTTGTACTCAGTTGGGAAATGTTGAAAGCTTTCCTTCTAAGATCAGGAACAAGACAAGGATGCCCACTGTCACTAATGTTACTAAATATTGTACTAGAAGTTATAGCTAGGGCAATTAAGCAAGGAAAAAAAAAGGCATCCAAATAGGAAAAGAGGAAGGAAAACTCTCCCTATTTGTGGATGACATGCTCTTTATTTAGAAAATTTTGAAATGTCTATGACAAAGCTACTTGAGTTCAGCAAAGTGTCAGGATATAACATCAACATGCAAAAATCAATAATGTTTCTGTAGTATAATATTGAAAAACCTGAGGAATAAATCAGGGAAAGACTTCCATGCACAATAGCAACAAAAAGATTCAAATATGTAGGAATCAATTTAACCAAAGAAGTGCAGGAATTATATGCAGAAAACTACAAAACAATGCTAAAAGAAATCAATGAAGACAAACAAATTAAAGGCATTCCATGTTCATTAACTGGAAGACTAAATATCATGAAGATATCAATCCTACCCAAACTGATTTATAGATTCAATGCTGTAGCCATCTGGGAACTTGATGTAATTATGAATTCCAAAAATATAATTGGATCATGCTTGTAAACTGATCTGTTAATCTGGGCATGATTAAGTTATGATTAGGGTGTTGACTGGGCCACGTCAATAGGGCATTGAGCCCCACCCCTAGGTGGGTGGGGGACTCGAATATAAAAGGCCAGGCAAAGGATAGAGGAAGCAGTTTTTGAGAAGCAGTTTTAATGTTGGAGAAAAGGCCCCAGGAGAAGAGAAGTGAGCCGTACACCTGATAGTCTACAACTGACTTTGTGGAGGAACCAGAAGAGCTAAGCACAGAGAGAAAGGCAGCCTCGGGAAGAAAGGAACACAAGAAGCCTGAACTCTGGCAAATGCCAGCAGCTGTCTTGCTCTAATACATGGCAATGGACTGTGGTGAGAGAAGGAACTTAACGCTTTATGGCCTGGTTTCTGTGGACTTCTACCCCAACTAAATACTAAAGACTAACTCATTTTTGGTATTTCACATTAGCACCCCTTTGGCTGACTATTACAAATGCATTACCAATCAAAATCCCAAAAGCCTACTTTACAGAAACAGAAAAGGCAATTACCAAATTTATTTGGAAGGGAAAGTACATGCAAATAGCCAAAAGCATTCTAAAAGGAAAAGTGATGTGGGAGGAATTTACTGCCTGACCTTGAAACACAAAACAAAACTACAGAGGTCAAAACAGCATGGGACTGGCATAAAGATAGACACATCGATCAGTAGAATAGAATTGAGAACCCAGAAATAAATTCTCACCTATTCAGTCAACTGTTTTTGACAAACCTACCAAGTCCATGCTAATGGGACAAAACAGTCTCTTCAATAAATGGTGTTGCAAGAACTGGACATCTATAACCAAAAGAATGAAAGAGGACCCCTAACTTACCCCCTATACAAGAATCAACTCAAAATGGATCAGATATCTAAATATAAATGCCAGGACCATAAAACTACTAGGAGAAAATGCAGGGAAACATCTTCAAGACCTTGTAGTAGGTGGTGATTTTTGGACCTTACACTCAAAGCACATGCAACAACAACAACAAAAAATAGATAAATGGGACCTCCTCAAAATTAAAATTAAACACTTTTGCATCTCACACAACTTTGTCAAAAGGGTGAAAAGGCAGCCAACTCAATGGGAAAAATTAATTGGAAATCACATATCTGATAAAGGTTTAATATGCAGGATATATAAAAAGATGTTACAACTCAACAATAAAAAGACAAATGACCCAATTTAAAAATGGGCAAAAGACTTGAATAGGCATTTCTCCAAAGAAGAAATACAAATGGCAAAAAAACACGTGAAGAAATGCTCAACATCAGTCATGACTAGGGAAATGTAAATCAAAACTACTTTAAGATATCATTTCACACCTGTCAGAACGGCTAGTATAAAAGAGACAGAGAACTACAAGTGTTGGAGATGGTGTGGAGAGATAGGAACACTTATTAACTGTTGGTGGGAATGCAGAATGGTACAGCCACTGTTGAGGACTGTTTGGCAGTTCCTAAAGAAGTTGAATATAGACTTGCCATGTGACCCAGCAATACAACTACTGGGTATGTACCCAGAAAAATTGAGACCAGTGACACAGACATCTGCACACCGATGTTCACAGCAACATTATTCACCACTGCCAAAAGTTGGAAACAACCCAGTTGTCTGTCAACAGATGAATAGATAAACTGTGGTCTAGTCATACGATGGAATATTATGCAGCTGTAAGAAGAAATGAAGTCGTAAAGCATATGACAACGTGGATGAATCTGGAGAACAGTATGTTGAGTGAAGCAAGCCAGACACAAAAGGACAAATACTGTATGAGTGCGTTACTATGAAATATGTTGTGTAACATATTGTTTGATTCAAAAAAAATTTTATATGTATCCATTACATTTAATTGAGAAATGTATATATTTATTCATGTTTTTACTTTTGTTTTTGTTTATATTTTCAATATTAAATATACAAAATAAAGTAAAAAAATAAAAGATATGCTACTGATTTTTGCATATTACCCTTGTATCCTGCCACTGCTGAACTTGTTTACTAGTTCTAATGGCTGTGTTGTGGAATTTAAGGAGATCCTAGATAGAATCATGTCATCAGTGCATACAGATTTACTTTTTCTTTTCCTATTTGGGTGCCTTTTATTCCTCTATCTAGCCTAATTGCTCCAGCTAGAACCTCTAGCACAATATTGAATAACAATGGTGATAGTGGGCATCCTCGTCATGCTCCTGCTCTCAGCAGGAAAACTTTCACTCTTTCTCCATTGAGTACTATGCTAGCTGTTAAGTTTTTCATATAGGCACTTTACCTTATTGAGAAAGTTTCCTTCCATTCCTATTTTTTGGTGTGTATTTATCAAGAAAGAGTGCTGTATTTTGTCAAATGCCTTTTCTACATAGAGAAGATCATGTGGTTATTCTGCTTCAATTTATCAGTGTGATTTTCAGTAATTGATTTTCTTGTGTTGAACCACCCTTGCATACCTGGGATGAAACCCACTTGATCATGGTGTATAATTCTAATGTGCTTTTGGATATCTGTTTGCAAATATTTTCTTGAGGATTTCTGCATCTATATTCATTAAAGATATTGGTCTGGAATTTTCTTTTTTTGTAATATCTCTATCTGATTTTGGTGTTAGGTTGATAGCTTCATAGAATGTGTTTGGTAGTGCTCTTCCTTGTTCAATTTTTTGGGAGAGCTTGAGCAAGATTAGTAGTAGATATTTGAATGATTGGTAAAATTCACCTGTGAAGTCACCTGGTCCTGGGCTTTCATCTTTGGGAGGTTTTTGATGACTCTTTCAATCTCTTCACTTGTGATTGGTTTGCTGATGTCTTGTATTTCTTCTAGGGTTAGAGTAGGTGGTTTGTGTGTTTCTAGGAATTTGACCATCTCCTTTACATTGTCTAACTTTTTAGCATGCAGTTGTGCATAGTATCCTCTTTTGATATCTCCTATTTCTACAGGGTCAGTGGTAATGTTCTCCTTCTCATTTCTGATTTTATTTAATAGCATCTTTGCTCTTTTTTCTGTGTCAGTCTAGCTAAGGATTTATCAATTGTGTTGATCTTCTCAAAGAACCAACTTTTCATTTTGTTGATTGTCTCTACAATTTTTGGTTCTCTACTTCATTTTATTCTGCTCTGATCTTTATTATTTCTTTCCTTCAGCTTGATTTGGGATTAGTTTGCTGTTTTTTTCTAATTCCTCCAGGTGTGCAGTTAGATCAACAAATTTAGCTCTTTCATCTTTTTAAATGTAAGCATTGAGAGCTATAAATTTCCCTCTCAGCACTGCCTTTCCAATGTCCCATAGGTTTTGATATGTTGTATTCTCATTTTCATTTTTTTTTCAAGATATTTGCTGAGTTTTCATGCAATTTCGTCTTTGACCCACTGATTTTTTATGTGTGTTATTTACTCTCCATATATTTATGAATTTTCTCTTTGTCCATCCATTATTGATTTCCTGCTTTATTCAATGTTGATCAGAGAAAGTGTTTTGTATAATTTCAAACTTTTTAAATTTATTGAGAGTTGTCTTGTGACCCAACATGTGGTCTGTCTTGGAGAAGGAACCATAAGCACTTGAAAAAAAGTATATCCTGCTGCATTGATGTGCAATGCTCTATAGATGTCTGTTAGGTCTAGTTAATTTATCATCTTGTGTAGGTACTCTGTTTCCTTTCCCCTGTCCAGATGTTGTCCAAACTGAGAGTGGATTACTGAAGTCTTTAACTAGAAATGTAGAGATAGCTATTTCTTCCTTTAGATTTGCCAATGTGTGCCTCATGTATTTTGGGACACTCAGGTGAGATGAATAAATATTTAGTATACCTATTTCCTCTTGGAGAATTTCCCCCTTTATTAATATGTAATTATCTTATTCATCACTTATAACAGTTTTGCATTTGAAATCTATTTTGTCTGATATTAGTATTGCTACTCCAGCTCATTTTGGTTACTGGAATATTGCATGGAATACCTTTTGCCAACATTTCAATTCTAACCCTGTAGTGTACTTACATCTGAGGTGGGTGTCTTGTAGACAACATATACATGGCTCATATTTTTTTATCCATTCTATCAGTCTGTATTTTTATTGGGGAGTTCAATACAATAATATTCAATGTTCTTACTGTAAAGATATTAGTTACTTGATCCGTTTTGTCCTATGGCTTTCTGTAGTCATATCATTCTATTGTCTATCTTCTTGTCCTTTAGTTTACCCTTCCTAATAATCTTCATTTCTAAAATCTTCTCCAAATCTCTCAGTCTTGTTTCTTCTTTCAGGCTGCATCATTCCCTTTAATATCTCTTGTAAATCTGGTCTTTTGGTAACATATTCTATCTGAGTTTTGTTTTTGTTTTTTTTTTGTCTGTGAAGACTGAACTCGCCCTCATTTTTGAAGGACAGTTTTCTTGGATATAGAATTCTTGGTGGCCATTTTTCCCTTTCAATACCTTAAATACATCATATCACTTACTTCTCTCCTCCGTGTGTCTGATGAGTGGTTGCCACTTAATCTTATTGAGTTTCGCTTGTATGTGATCTTTGCTTTTCTTCGGCTGCTTTCAGAATTCTCTCTTATCCCTGATATTTGTCATTCTAAATAGTAGGTGTTTCAGGGTAGGTCTATTTGGATTTCTTCTGCATGGGTTGCATTTTCCTTCTTAGATATTGATACTTATATCCTTCATAAGGTTTGGCAAGTTTTGGGTCATTATCTCCTCAAATATTCTTTCTGCCCTTTTTCCTTTCTCTTCTTTCTTAGACACTGATAATGCAAATGTTTGTGCATTTCACATTGTCATTCAATTCCCTGAGACTCTGTTCCACTTTCTCCATTCTCTTCTCTTTCTTTTCTCCTGTCTTTTCCAGTTCAGATATTCTGCCTTCAAAATCACTAATTCTGTCTTCAAGCAATTCAAATCAACTATGTGCCTCTAATGTATTTTAAATCTTATCCATCATGTCTTTCATTCACATAAGGTCTCTTTCTTTGCAGGATTTCAAATTGTTTTTTATGCTCTGCCAGTGTCTTCTTCATATCCTTTACTTCTTTAGTCATATTTTCTACAAATTCTTTGAAGTGATTTAGGAGAGTTGTGTGATTATCACCGATTATCTTAAATCCTGTATCTCTTTAGGATATTTGGTTTATTCTTTAGGCTAGGCCATCTCTCCCTGTTTCTTAGTATGGCTCATAACTTTTTGCTGATGTGTAGGCATCTGAATATATTAATGAAATTATTCAGAATGCCAATTTCTTGCTTTTGCCTATGTTCTTTTTTCCAGAGCTTTTGATATTTGGTTCAACTTATTCTGAGTCTTTAAAATTGCCCAGTGTAAGTTTTCAAAATTAGGCCAGGACTCATTAATGGGTCACAGATTTTCTCCCAGGGGATGGATACAGAGAGTGTGAAGTTTTTGATGATGCATTTTCTACATCTACCAGCAGATGGCACTACTTACCACAGCTTTCCACTGAGTTTTTTCACTCTTGGCTTTCCTGTGTTCTTATGTTGACTGTCTGGACTGCAGATTCAAAGGAGGTTCTTCTGGCTGAATTCACTGAAGAAAGCAAAATGACCTCCCCTCACTTTTCCCTTGAAACAACTGACAGGAAGATATCTGTTCTTGTCAGTTGCCTGCAGTTAGCCAAGGGCTTTGCCCAAGCTTAATATTTTTGGGATGTGGCAGGGGAGCCCATCCTGGCTGCCACGGGGGCTTGGTAACTCATATCTGTCATTTCCACTTCTTCGTCTGTCCCTCACCCTCCTGGGTGTTCTGAAGCACTCTCTTGGTCTGCTGACCCCCAAAACAGGTACCTCAGAAAGGTTTTACCTTTTTCTGTTGTTTTTGTGAGAGCATTGAGCTCTAGATGTTAGTCCATTGCCACCTTCCCACAATCCCTCTGTTATACATTTTTAATTCATTTTTGAATATAGTGCAAGTTGTGAATTAAAGTTCATTTTTTTGCATTTGGATATCCAATCAGAAAGTCTATCACTATTTGTTACAAAAGACTATCTTTTGTCCATTGAATTGCTTTTCCACTTTTGTCAATAGTCAATTGGCCATGTATGTGTGGGCATATTTCAGGTCTCTCCATTTTATCCCACTGATATATTTGTTTATCTTTGCACCAATACCATGCTGTCTGATTATTATAGCTTTATAATAAATCTTAAAATCAGGTGGTGCTAGGCCTCCAACTATAATCTTCTCCTGCAAATTTCTGTAGGAATTTTAGAATAAGCTTTCCATTTTCTGCAACAAAAATGTGGGGACTTTAATTGGGATTGCATGGAATATGTAGATCAATTTGGGGAGAACTGACATCTTAGCCATATGAGTATTCTAACCCATGAACATAATATACTTCACCTCTCCATTTATTTTGATTTCCTTTATCTCCACAATATTTTGTCATTTTCAGTCAACAGGTTTTTCACATCATGTCATATTTATACTGACTTCATATTTTTAATTTTATTAATCATTCACTATTAGTAGATCAAACTTGCTAAATTCTGTTATTACTTCTAATCACTTTACGCAGATTCTCCAGGTTTTTCTGTTATCTAGATATAAAGATAGTTTTACTTCTTCCTTTCCAATCTAGAGACCCACCACCTTTTGTTTCACCTAAATGCATAGGCTAGAACCTCCAAAAACATTAAATGGAAATAATGAGATGACAAATAATTATGTTGTTCCTGATCTTAGGGGGAAAGCTTAATTTTTCAAAGCACTGATTTTGAGAAATTTATATTGTGTTTTCTATTTTTTAATTATTTTATTTTACTTTTTTATATATATTTTAAAAGATGCTTAGATTACATAAATGTTACGCAAAATTTACAAGGATTCCCATGTTCCCCACCTCCCACACCTCCCATAACATCCCAGAAAAACATCTTTCATTAGTATGGCACATCACCTGCAATGCATATACACATCCTGGGGCTTTGCCATTCAGCATGGACCATAGTTCACATTGTAGACCACACTCTCTCCCACACAGTTCTGCATGTGTGATGCTGATGTAAAATGGCCTATATCTGTCATTGTAATGTCACTAAGGATAATTCCCAAGTCCTGAAAAAGCCCCTGTATGACAACTGCTTTTCCCTTCCCTACCCCAAAAGTGTCCAGTGGCCAGAGGCTCCACCTCACTGTTGTAATTTCTTCCATTATTTGAATCACAATATGTCTACAACAGAATACCAGTGAGTCCACTCTAGTCCATAGCTCTTCTTCCAATCCTGAAGAGTTTGGGATGCTGATGTGCCCTCACCTGCAAGTGAGAGGGGGCTTATATCCCATGGGTACAATGGATGGGATTATCCTGCCTGCAGCTGCAGACTCTCTCCGTTCACTGGGATGGCCATTGTCCATCATCATCTCCTCACCATGTGACTTGAGTGAGTCCATTGAGCTGTAGTGTAGGAGTTGCAGCTCCACCAAGAATCTAGGCACAGCTGGCACATGGGCAGGCCAAAGGCTCCAGTCTCTGGAAGTACACCTAGAAACTCCAACACCACGTATAGGTTTGAATAGAAGGGACTTATGGATCATGTGTAGCGAGGACTTTTTTGAGTCCAACTCTCATTCTCGGGAGAACAGATTCCAAAGTATAACTCACTGAAAGGCATCAATCTCTGGAGCTATCCCCCCTTATATAGGACATGGGTGTCTCCAGAGCCCTCAGGAGCCCCTCTGTGTGGGGTGATATCCACTTTGGTGTTCTATGAGATACTACTGAGGTGTGCATAAACATTACCTCTGGATGACATCCCGATTCTCTTTGAAGTCTCTTAACCACATGAACTCATTTGTCTTTACCTTTTCCCCCTTTTATTCAAGGTCTTTTTACAGTCATATTGCCCGTTGACACTTGGTGTTAATCCCTCATTGCCAGGGAGGCTCATCCCTGGGAGTCATGTCCCATGCTGGGGGGAAGGTAATGCATTCATATGCTGAGTTTGGCTTAGAGAGAGGCCACATTTGATCAAGAAGGAGGCTCTCAGGTGGCAAGCCTTAGGCACCCCATAACAGTAGGCTAAGTTTCAAATACAACAGCAAAGACTCATAAGGCTAGTCATCAATAACAAGAACCCATTAGTGGACCATCTTCCTTTGCCAGACACTGCCCCAGCACTCAGGGGACTGTTGCTGCTCCCTTGGAGAATGTGGCAGAGCTCTTCAGGCTGGGAATTCAGTATTCCCTCATTTATTGAATGATTGCCCACCCACTGTGACAATGCCCCACTCTTTGACATTTGGACAATTTTATATATCTTTCATGTATATTCAGATGAACTTCCTCCCATGAATCCCTCATCCCAGACACCCCCTACCAATGATCCTTTGCAGCCCCCATTGTAACCCTTCTGTGATCTAAACCTTCCTTGAATATAATAACCAAATACAATTAATAAGTAAATGAAATAATAATGATAAGCTTAAATGCAAGAGATAAAATACATGGAAACAAACAAACAAACAAACAAAAAAACCCTAAAAATAAAATGTAATTAAAGAACTGGGACATTCAAAAAATGGGAAAAAACAAAAAAATTAAAAAAAAATTTTTCCCCTTAATCACTGCATTGTTGGGTGTCCAGTCTGTACCGTGGCACCTTACGCCTCTCAGTCCCCACTATCTATCAAATTTTCATTTAATTTTCAAAGAAGTTTTAGGTCACAGCAAAGTCACACCCAGAATACTAGAGACTCTCATATACCCAACCTCCTCCCCCTTTCCTCACTCCATATTAAATCCTTTTTGCATGTGGGTGGTAGCATTGTTATAACTCTTATACAGATAGTGAAATATATCTACTAAAAATTGTCAATGGTTTACCTTACAGTTTACAATTTAGACGGTGTAGTTTAATAATTTTTTATGATATATACAATGTCCTGTGTCCATTACTCTAACGTAATGAAAAACATTTCCCCTAACCACTAAATACCCCATTTGATCTTTTCTGTTCCTTCCTCTCCATCCCCCTGGGGCACATGACAACCCCCTGTCTTGACTCATTGGATGACAAGATTCATAGTTACATGCAACAAGAGGTCTTGACATGCTGATTATCCACCCCTTAGGACCCACCCTTGCTCCTAAGAGACACCCACCTGTCTGTTTCTGGTTGAATGGGCCCTCCCAAAGATGGGGATCCATATCCTTCCCACTCACCGTGTTGGTCTCCACTCCCCAACACAACACATTATGATAGGATGAACACTCACACATTCCCCAGAAGCCTACTCCAGATCTGCCCCAACTTGAATGCCCCCCAACCTACACCCCAAACGAGTGACACTAACTTATCATGTCATAAGAGCATTCCCACTCCTGCACTTTCACCCTCATACCCACAAATCCCATGTTCACCTAGTCCCTCTCCCATTTCTCTGCCCAGTATCCTGGGTATTCTAACCTGCCCTTCCTAATCTACCCACCTGTCCACCCTGCATCACCACTCTTTAGGGACTATAATTACATGTATAGCAGATCACTTGATGTTGGCCCACAGCTAGATCACCAAGGATCTGTTCATTTTTTAAAATTTTCTGTTCTGTTTTCATTTTTGATAGTTTATAATCTTATATCTTCAAGCTCACTAATCTTTTCATCTGCAATATCAAATTTATCATAACTTTCATCCAATCACTTTTCCTACCACACATTGTAGTTTTCAGGTATAGACATTTGATGTTAACCTTTTTTATATTGCCATTCTCTCAAGTTTTTGAACATATGGAATAGAGTTATAATAGATGTTTAAATCCTCTTGTCTGCTAATTTTTAATGTGTGTAATTTCTGATCATTTAATTATTCTCATTAAGGGTCATATTTCCCTGCTTCTTTGCATGCCTGGTAATTTTTTACTTGACTCCAGAAGTAAATTTTACCTTGGGTGTGGGATGGTTTCACACTCCTACAAATATTGTTGAGTTTCCAGAACTTATTAAGTTTGTTTACACTCATGTCTCAATTGAGGTCTTCAACACATTTCCACCACCGTTTCAGCTTTAATTTCCATTGACTACCAGCTGGCAACTTGGGGTTCTTCTGTTCTTGAACCTTAAGACACCCTATAGCCTTTCCTCTACTTCCTTTTACTCACATGCTGATATCAAATGGGTGTTGTTAGACATTTTCATACATGTTATCTGTGGGTTCTTGGTATTGTCTTGCTAGTTGTTCTGTCTGCTTTTTGGGGGAGTTCAGGGAGGGTAAAAAATTATGCTGTAACAGGTGCTATCCTTACAGCAATTACTCTTTTGGATTGTTCTTACTGTCTCTTCATCCACAATTCACAATCACAGACATACTGACTAGTCACAACCAACTCTCCCCATTCCTTGGTAAGGAATGTCCTTGATCCCCCTTCTCTCCTTCTTACCAACTCCTGCTTTTATTTCATGGCCTTTCTAAATGTCACCACTTCCTGGAAGTCTTCCCAGATACAAGTAGGCGGCTTCCTCTTCTGTGTTCTCACAGAAGGTGGAATATGCCTTGGGTACAATGCATATTACACCACTTAGTGTCCTGCCTTTCTCTCTACTGCTCTGTAAGCACACCACAGGAAGAACAATGTTCATTCCTTTTGGCTCCTTTGAAACTGGCCCAGGACCAGCTCACAATACAAACTTGGGGTGAAATTCATCTTGAAAGATTAGATTTTACTAGATCCTGATAGACCTTCTCAGAAGTAGTGGCAGAATTAGTATTATTGCCTTATGTTTTTCAAAAGTTTATAGTATACAAGAAGCTTTTGCACATATCACATTCACCTCTCCTTTGTGACATTATGGAGCATTTGCTGAGTTAAGAACTTTTCTCTTTGCAATATTTGTTTATTTATATGATTTGTCTACACTCATCAGACTGTGAGCTAATCAAGTGTAGGAACCGTATCCAATCATGTTTATATTCCCAGGAGTCAGCCCTGTCCTAGGCATTGGATAGATACTCAGGGAAAGACCTCATTATGCATACAATGAAACTGAGGTTCTGAGCAATGAGGACATGATCTTGTCTGTCATGTGACTCATCTGTGGATTTGGTCAAGATAGAGATTTGAATTCAGGGCAATCTGGTCACAAATGTCGTGCTTTTCAGAAGTGCCCCATGTGGGTTTCCTCTAAGCCCAGCCTTGTAAGTGAATCCAAAGCATTTGTGGGACTATAGTATGAACAGTGAAGGCATGGGTGGATCTTTCATGGGTCAGGGCTTGGTGGGCTCAGAGTGGAAACTAGTAGAATGTGACATGTGGTTAGATGAGCATGCTGAAAAGAGCACCTGGATCAGATCACACAGGCAAAGGAGAGGGTCATTGCTTGTTCAGGAGTAGGCAAGCAGACAGTGTGTCTTAGGGCATCAGCATCCCCGAGCTCAAGGGAGCTCAGTGGACATATGTACACCCCCAATGCAGCATCCTCCCTGTGCATCAGCCAGGGGTGAGGCTGCTTGCCTTAGTGTCCTTCTTTGTAAGGTGGGGTATTATGCTGGCCCTCTCCTCCTCCACAGAGGGTTGAGTGGGGGACCCTCTTAAGGGCCGACCCTGTCCAACCAGCTCACCAGGATGCCCTTCTACTTGTTGCTGCTATTCTTGTCCAGGTTGATAAGGTGATGCAGCAACACTCCCCACTGGTTGTAAAGCAGCAACAAGGAGTTGTGATGCAAAACCCCAAGAAAGAGCAAATGTGGGAGTTTCAAGGGGCATCAGAAAAAGTGGAAGTCCAGAATGAGAAGGAGATGCTTCTGTAGGCCAGGAGGAGGAGGAGAAGGAGGAGGAGGAGCTCGTGGCCAGGAGATGGAGGTGTTGCTACATATTGACACCTGAGATCTCCGGGAATTATAGGAACATCAAATTATTGGCTTTTAGGGACCGTGAAATAAGCAGGAGCTTGTGGACCTGTGTCTAGATCTGAGGGTCTTCTAAAGTTTTATTATGGACCCAGGACTTCTTGACCCTTTTAGTGGGTGGAGAGAGTGAATCCTGGCACCAGGAAGGGAAGGGTCAATACAGGAAAGCAGTCCAGGAGAAGGGATAGGCAGTCACCTACTTTCCCTGGCCTCAGGGCACACTGGGACAAGGCTAATGTTCAGTTCCTCCATGTTAGAGCTGTAGGAGGCAGCCAAGTGCACACTGACCTAGTTGGCTGTGTCTCTGATGCTCAGAGAAGGGCTGCACAAGAGTTGGGTACTGGAGTGGGGCTGTTTCTGGTACTAAGTTCTACTTTAGTGGCCTGGTAGTTGGGTGGAAGAACCATCTCAACTTGAGGAGCTTTCCCAAGGACATGTCTCCTCCCTCCCCTGCAAACACTGCACTCTGTGCATTGGGCACAATGCTGGGTGCTGCCAATCACAGTATCCAATTTGTGCCAGTTGTCTGAGAGATCATTCAAGATCACCCCATTTCACAGAGATGGAAACCAAGGCTCAGATTGATGAGGCAACTGGCTCTGATCACAGGGCCGGACAGGTGCAATGTTGTAATAGGAACAGACTGGAGCAGTTGCATCTTGGCAATCACCAGGTATTCCTCAGTGGTTGTGCACTGGCTTCCTGCATACCAGGTCCCTCATTTAATCCCCTGACCCAGTACCACAAAAAAAGGTAACTTTTAAAAGTATCAATTATATTGAAAACTACCAGCTTAAGATGGCCAACATTTATCATATTGTGGTAAGTCACAAACCTTGAGCTATACCTTTAAAGAAGGCATAAAACCATCATCCATTCCTTTAAGGACAATTAATTTTTTCCCTCTCTGCCCTCTATACCATTATGCTCATCTCTTCACTAAGAGCCTATCATAATATATGGAATTTATCTGTCTGAATCTCCCACTTCCACCTTGTCACCTGAGTGTTACATGAAGGCAGGGATTTCTGGAAGAAAACATATACAAACAACATTTTATGAACTGAATCACTCACCTCACTGGCTGTTCTGATGGGTTTTGCCTTTAACTTGGGGACCAAGACCTTTCGTTACTAAGGTGGGACTGCAGCAATAATATCCACCAGGTGGGACTGTGCTGAAAGGCCATATTTGGCAGCTGTCCTGGTTTTCATCCAGAAAGTATAACAGCTATCATTATTAAGGTCACAATATTTCCAAGACAAGCTACCAAAAGGAGGACCAAAAATAATATTAATTCCTGCCATTTCCCCATACCTTCACCCTGGCAGTTATGGAACCCTTTCATTTATTTGATCTCACTTGAAACCTCACTTTAAGGTTACTATCATTATGCCAATTTACAGATGAAAAAAATGAGGCTAAGGAAGGTTTAAGAAATCATTGTAAATAACATAGTCAAGACTCAAATCCAGTTCTTTTCAGCACAAATTCCATGCTTTATCAACTCTACCACACACACCGCTTCTAATTTAATGAGGAAAGGCTAACATATTGAACACTTTGAGAGAGAAAAATCATCTATAAACAAGGCCAAATGCTTTCCAAACCATGTAAATTCAGCACTTCAGAGTTCTACAGAGGTGCCTAAGGACCACGTAATGGAGTCAAGGACAATGGTGATATAGAGCAGGAGAGGGAAGGAGGGGAGGAGAGGGAAAGGAGAGCTCTCTGTCCCCAGTTCAATGAAAATGGCTCTGCTTTCATCTGTTTACATACTGAGGTTCTCTGTAAGAATTTATTTGGAGGAGAAAAGGGGGTTTCAGATAAGGGGTGAAAACCACTAGTACTGCCCTTGAGTGCATCAAGAATTACCTGGAGGTGTAAATTAGAAAAGGCTTCATGGAGGAAATGACAAAGGGCTGTTTAAACAAAGGGCAGGATTAGGAAAAGCAAAACAGAGGGCAATCCAGAAAGAACAAAGTCATATATAGGCATTATCTATTTTTGTGTGAAGAGCACTTTGTAACCAGAATGCAGGCTTATTGACAGGATTTGATAAAGAACAGATTACAGGGTCTGGCACACAAGGAAGTGCTTACAATTGTCTATTGGAATAAATTAGAGAGAGCATTGGTGGCTAGGCAAAAGTATTTAAAGAGAAAGCAATAGGCAGTGGAGGATTATATATTCTTAAGTTTGGGAATAAAAAGATGAAAGGAGTGTTTTAAGAAAATGAGTTATTATAAGTACAAAGAATGACTCAGAAGGTGAAAAGAAAACATAATCTGGGATGTGAAGTAAAATGTTTTGAAAGGCAATATTACAAAAACAAAAACAAAAAACACACTTAAAGATAAGAAGTCAAAAAATTTTTCACTTGCCCATAGTTCCTGGCTCTCAAACCCTACTCCTGTGAGATAATGGAAAGATCAACATTTCAGAGAGATTCCACTTCCTAATCGGCAAAATTGGGATAATACATACATACTTCAAAAGACCAGTGTAAGAATCAACTGAAATAATGCATATAAAGTCGAAGTACTAATCAAATATTAGGTATTGATGAAGATGGGTTAGAAAGGTGATGGCTAGAATGAGGACTAAACAATTTCAAGAGGCGATTTCTAAATAAGAACTAACAAGGTTTGATGACAGTTGACACTAGAAGAGTGAAGGAGAAAGACCAAGTTAGAAGATGGAAATTGGGTCCTATAGCATTTAATGGGACAAGATAACCAATTGACGGTAACTTGGAAACCTGGACCTGTTGTTTGGAAAAGAAGTGCCAGTTGATGCCAAGAGGCAATATAGCATATAGTTAAGGACACAGGTTTATTTATTTTTTACCTTTATTTTACAACCACTGAGAAAACACTTGAAATTGAACTCGATCCTGTTGAAAACCAAAGGATGGAATTGCTCCGTTCCAACTCAGGCTGTATACTACAAAGTGGGAATCATTGCACAACTATTCCACGTAATCCAAGGGTTCCATGCAGAAGGGTGAAACTTGGCTTTTTTTTTTTTTTTTTTTTAACTTATACCTTTTAAAAAAATATTTTTAAAAAACCGTACCTCAAATGTATAACAAATCTTAAGAATCCCAGATGGCCTAAATCGATCAGCCACATTAATTCATTTGAAGGCACACCATAATAGGAAAAATACCATCTATATAAAAGATACCAGGTAGCTGCCAAAGTGGAAGAATGTAAGAATTAGGCACGGAGGCTAGGTTAAAAAAGCACAAAAGATAAAATGAGAAGGCTGGAAGAAGGTAAAATGAGAAGGCACAGCAACAGACTATCCCCAGGTGGCAGGCGACTGGATCAGGCAGCAGAATCCCGCGGGAAAAGTAGGACTCAACATCTGATCCCCCAGTGCCCACCCCTTTCCGACCACACCCCCTTTCCCCTCGCCACTCCCTCGCTCCCTGCTAACGCATTTCTCAGCCTCTGCCTCATTTCTGGTCGGTGGAAGCAGCAGCCAACACAGACGACACAGCTACCAACTCAGACCTCCTGGAAAGTTAGCCACAAAGCAACACCAGCCTGTGGTAAAATGACGGTCACTATAGCGTAACGCTTTACCCAGAAGACTTGCGCGCAAAGCACGGTTTTCCTCCCTCCCCAGGAGCCAACCTCGTCAGCAGAGGGGAGGGGAGAGGTGGTGTTCCTGTTGAGCAAACCTGGATTAAAAGAGCCTTAAGCTAAGTAAGAGCTTCTGAACGCAATAGCTGTTAGGGGTTAAAAGGATCGTGGGAGCCATACACAGAAGGGACAAAGATGATGCACAGAAACTGTGGCAGGAAACTTAGAGTGTGGATGTGGATGGTCAGTAAATCAGGGTTTAGGGGCCCAAATGCTTCACTTCGGGGAAGGTTAAGCAGGAACTTGAATGGGGAGACATCAAGAGCATGAATTCTATAGTGTGGTGGAAACGAAATTCAGAGGCTGGAAGAGACCAGGGAAGAATCCAGGAGCCATCTGAGGTGCAAGGATTGGTGCCCTTTGGTCACATAGAGAAGTATCGTGAAAGCTAGGGTGTCTCTCCAGAAAAAAAAAACACACACACTTGCACAAAACTTTGCAGTTTGGGATAACTTTTCCCTGAAGCCCATCCATGAGCTGTCTCCTTTGTTCATAGACCAGAAATTAAGATCCTCCCTCAATAAAGATGGAAGAGGTTAAAAAAAAAAAAAAAAGATATGAGTTTAAAAGACACTCCTGTGTACATACTGTCTCCAGTTTCTCACTTTCCACTAGAACTGAGGCAACTTGAAGTCTTTGACCTGACCATGATATTCAAACTGCCCTAGTCAACTGCTCTAGTCAAACTTTGTAACTTACCATCTTGACAAATTCAATGGTATTTATCTGTCCTTTTCTCACCCTAGTACCAGCTGACATGTTATCTTCCTGCAAAGTCTTTCTTCCATCTTGCATAATAGACCCTCCATTTTCTTGGTTTTTCTTCTACTCTTTCTCAGATTCTTTTGTGGAGTCCTCATCTACCACACCCTCAAAAGTATTGACAGCAGCCACTTCTCAGCCTTGTCTCTCTCAAAGTGATCCCATAGTACCATAGCTTTAAATGCATCTATATGCTCCCAGTTTTATATCACAGCCCTGAATTCTGTCCTGTTTGACATCTTGTTAGATATTGGTGTTTAATGGGAATCTCAAGCTTAATATGTACAAAGCAATACTCTTTTCTCCACATTTGCTCTTTCCCAGTTCTTTATCTAAAGGCATCACCAGTCAACTCACAATCAGCAGATCCTTCTGACACTTATCTACAAATTATATTCTGAATCCAACTACTTTCCACCCTTCCATTTAGTGTTACTCCAGTCCAAGTTACCAGCATCTTGCACTTAATGGAGGGAGAGACAGAGAGAGAAAGAGAAACTTTTTTACAGTCAGAAACTTTACATCATTCCTTTACCCACTTAAAAGCATATTTCCATTCCACTTTTCCCCTCACAATGGTATCCTTATGTAATGCTTTTTAAGCTTGAAAGACTTATTGATCACCCCATCATTTCTCCACATGAAAATGTTTGTAAATTGAAAGTTTTTTTAAGTTTTTCCTATCATTATGAGTTTCTGAGTGTTTTAAATTCATTTTGAATTGTGATTATAATTATTAGTAGTATACAATTGATCAAAACAGCATAATAAATTACAATTTCTTGTCATTGAATTTACAAATAATTTTTTAGCAATATCTCTTAATGAGATAGATGAATTTGATTTTATAGAAAGGTATATCTGTGGATAAATAAATATATTACTGCTAGAAGAGAGATGATTCAGCCTTTGTTTGTATAGATGTAATTACAGAGAAACATATTTCCACATATGGAAGGATTTTATTAGAGTGGAGTTACTCAATTCTTTGAACTTATTCTGAATTTTGTGTCCAAAATTGCATATTCCTCTTTAATCAAAATTAATTATCATGATTTTCAATCTGACAACTCTATTAGACCATCCTAAGATTTTGATGAAACCAAACAACATTCAAAAACATTATTCACTTTCTTAAAACACAAACATCAATATTTCCATTTTTCTATTGTTTATAACTCTGTAGATTTTTATACCCAGAAACAATGCACCATTGGAATGAGCTAAAGATGTATTCTTCTCTTGTAAAGTGGAAGTAAGGCCACTAAGTGAAGATGGGAAAGGAGCACCTGCATCTTCATAACAAGCAAGTGATTGACTGGATGAGAGTGCATGTGGAGGTTTATTTCCTTTAAAAAAATGTGGGCCTGGGTACCACTTGGAAAGACTTTGCATATCGCTCAAGGATAAATATATAACCTGCAATCAAGTGACTGATATCCTTGCTTCCATTCTTGTTCCCTTACAGTCCATTCAGCAGTCTCAGTTATTTCATGAAACATAAATCAGATCATGTTACTTCCCTGCTTAAAACCCTTCAATTGCTTCTGTATCCTTTTAGAATAAAGTCCAAACTCTTTACTAAGGCCAGTATGATCTAGCCTCTGCTTCTTTCTACTATTCTTCCTTTACTCCTAACTCTAGAAACCCTCACTTTCTATCTACCAAGCTTATTCCCACCCCAAAGCCTCTGCCTTTTCCCCTCTATATGGGGCATTCCTCCCCCAGCATCTTCACATGGCTGAATCCATCTTGTTATACATGTTTCAGTCCAAATGACACCTCCTTGTGAGACTTTCCCTGCCTAGCCTATCTGAAGAACTGTCCCTTTCCCATCTCTTCAATCTATTTTATTTATACTGTTTATCATAATTTCAATTTATTTTTGTTTATTTACTTATTTATTGTCTACATCTCTCCATTGTATAAAGACCCATGAGAACAGTAATACTCTTTGTGCTTTTCACCAACGTATTCTCAGTGCCTAATACAGTTTAAGAATGTACAGTTTAATATGTACTTCAAATATATATTTGTTGAAACATGAGTGGATTATCTGCATATTGCCTACTTTAAATAAATGAATTCATTAATTTTGTCTAAAACATTTATTGATTATTATTTTCTAGTCACTGTTCTAAGTGTTTGGAATACATCAATTAAAAAAAAAAAAAAACAAATCAGTATGACTCAGTATAAGTCAGCAAAAGGAGTGCTGATGCCAAATACCAGAAACCACTTGGCTTTTATAAAGACTATTTGTTTCGGGTAGAAGCTTACATTTGCCAGGCCATAAAGCATCAGTTACTTCCCTCACCAAAGTCTGTTGCCATGTGTTGGAGCAAGATGGCTGCTGACATCTGCCAAAGGTTTAGGCATTCTTGGTTCCTCTCTCCCTGGGGCTTCACTACAGGCTCAACTGCTCTGCTTCCTCCACAAGGCCAGCTGTAGACTATCAGACAAATGGCTCATCTCTCTTTCCAGGGCCTCTGCTGTGTCTAATCAAGCCTTCTCTCTGCTCCTCTGTGTGCTTACCTCCAGAGTCTAGCACTAAATCTTTTTCCAGAGATGTTTCCCCACCAGGGGGTGGGGACTCAACTTCCTACTGACGTAGTCCATTCAAAGCCTCAATCATTATTTAATTAAATAAAAGTGAAACCTCTTAATCCAATATAATCTAATATGCCCAGAGGGATAGACAAGTTTACAAACATAATCCAACATCTATTTTTGGAATTCATAAACAATATCAAACTGCCACAACTCCTTATGCAACTTGCATTCTAGCAGAGGAGACAGAAAATAAACAATGAAGAAGCAAATTATCTGGTATGTGAAAAGGATATGGATAAAAGGAAAAGAAGAGCCAGATAAGATTGGGAGAGACAGCATAGCAAGCAAGAGAGAG